>APFE030570600.1:0-65822 GCA_000404065.3 Pinus taeda
CTTGGAGGGTCAGCATGTTCTAGACTTTCACCTCCAGGATGGCCTGTTATGCCACCTGGGTCACCTTTGTGTTCCTTCAAGCGAGCGTGCCAAGATGATTTGGGAAGCACACTATAGTCGGGTTGTTGGGCATTTTGGGGTCAAGAAAACAGTGGCAGTACTGCAGAAGTATTTCTATTGGCCGAATATTCGACAGGATGTCGGGAAATACATCAGGTCATGCACTGCCTGCGCCATTGCCAAACCGACCATCAAGAAGCAAGGCCTCTATACCCCACTGCCTACCCCTAATCAGCCTTGGAAATCCATCTCCATGGATTACATGTCAAGCCTTCCTTCCACTAAGCATGGAATGACTGTGTTTTTGTGGTCATCGACGGTTTCTCAAAGATGGCCATTATGGCGGCTTGCAAGAAGAATATCACAGCAGAAGCCACTGCTAAACTCTTCTTTGAACGAGTGTGGGTACACTTTGGGATCCCACAGTCTATCATCTCAGATCGGGACAGCAGGTTCCTCGGTAAATTTTGGTCTAGTCTCTGGTCGATGCTGGACACCAAACTCACTATGTCCACAGCCTTCCATCCTCAAACTGATGGCCAGACAGAGGTTGTCAATAGGATGATTGTGCACATTCTGCGCATGTATAACTCAAAGCATTCACGCACATGGGACGAGAGCCTCCCCTATGTTCAGCACAGCTACAACCGAGCTCTTCACAGCTCCACTGGCCATAGCCCTTTTCAGGTGGGTTTTGGATTCCAGCCACTATGCCCCATTGATGTGGCCATGCCACTTGCAGCTACTCACATGAATTCAGCTCATGTCCAGTCCGAAACAGATAAGGCCACCAGCTTCTTTGAGCGCATCCAACATATTCGCCAGCAGGTCCATGACATTCTTGAGAAATCAAATGCCAAGTACAAGCAGCGACATGATCAACATCGGGTGCCACACAATTTTCAGGTGGGCGACAAAGTCTGGTTGCATTTGCAAAAGGAACGCCTTACTGGAGCCTATCGGAAATTAAGACCACTCCGATATGGTCCTTACACCATTAATAAGGCTATGGGAGACAATGCATTTGAGCTCAGCATTCCCCCATTCCTTGGCCCGCACCCAGTGTTCAATGTGGACCGCCTTCGGCCATACTTTCCACCATTACTAGACACATCCGACATTGCAGAACAGCTCCAACCCACAGAATTAAATCCAGATTGCATGAAACAAGCTGCAACTGATCGGATCATGGACACACAGATCAAGAACACTCGCCAACAGAATATCCAACTGTACCGAGTTGTCAAAGCAGGCCAACTCCTTCAGCAAGGCAAGTGGTTCACCAGGGAACAGGTTTAGCAGAAGTTTCCTCATCTCATGGGGGAGCTCAACGCAATGGGGACCATTACTTCCTAAGGGGGGAGGAATGATCCAGGTGGATATTGGTGGCCACCTACCAAGTCCACCTGGACCCCCACCATTGTCTTTATCAGCATTTTCAGTTTCCTTAATTGTAGCACAACTTACTATTTTTAGCAGTTTTTCGGGTCCTGAACTTCCGGAGCCGTTTTGAGGCCCTAAACGACGTTTTTTGGGGAATCCGAGGGCGACACGGGTCCATGGAACATGGACCGTTTGCCCGTTCCAACAATGATAGTGCTCGAATAGATCTTTCTATGAGCTATTGTATGCGTCAAACGGAGATCATATGCTAAAGTTACGACCCCGGGAAGTTGATGTACCAACTTACCCCCAAACGGGGCCCACAGTTTGGCGTTTCATCTCCTAGGGTTAGGTTTTGGAATGTGAAGGGTTTTTTCATTATTTCTCAACAATAAATAGGCCTTCGAGCCTCATTGTAACACAGTTCAGAGGCATGTAGCCATCACATCTCTTCTCAGAGATAAGCTACCATCGCCCTAGCTAGTTTGTTCCATTTCTGATTGTAAGCATGTTTCAGTATTTTCCATTAATGAAATGAAGTATTATTTCCGCTGCATCTTTGTGTATATGGTTATCTCTGTAATTTGTTGCATTCCTGTTTAAATCCAAATCAAACACCTCACATTTAGCTCTTGGCTATATCTTGTAGATTTCCTATAATTCCTACAAGATCATCCTGTAGGTTTCTAGTACATCCTATAGGTTTTCTTGAAACAGTCTGTTTTGAGGCCGAATTGATGGAAAACCTCTAGGAAGTCACAAAAGGCCTCCTATGGACCCTCCACACCATCCAACCACTCCATAAACCTTCCAGCCATCCTCAAATAACCTTAATCTACCTCTCACATCCACAGGAACAATTAGTTTGCATAAAAAAAGAAAAAAAGTGAAAATAGAATTAGTTTAGTTTCTTTACTTGCACATTAGTATTGTTTGATGCTTCTTACTTCTACAACTTAGATAGTAGCATTTGTTTCATGTTGATTTAGAATTTCTACTTAGCATAGCTTCTTTAATGGTTAATTAGGGTATGGTGTGGTTTAGCATTACATGTTGGACTTCTCCATTACTGCAGTAGAGTAACTCTCTTAGAGTAGATTTACCTTTCTTCCATCCAAGAATCAAGCTTCTTCTGACTCCATAGAAGTCTGGCTTGGAACCCCAGTGGTCTCTCACCAGCTGAACAGTGACAATAGGAAGAACCATCACTTTTACTTGTGCATACAACACTATCATGTCCAAGTTTGTACAAACCCCGGGTTGATAAGTAAAGTTGGTAGCCCAGGAGTTGCAGCATTCTTGCTGTAATACTGGCACTCATCAGGGCCATGTTGTCAAATCAATGTAATGTAACATAGAATTCCAAGAGACCCACTTGTTGTACAAAGAGTCATGTAAAGTCAAAAAGTCATGGAAGTCAAATAGCCATGAGGGTAGTCGAACAACCACAAGGGCCAGTTTCACCCTTGGCTATGAATACCCCCTCATTTGTACATGCAAAAGACTTTTTCACCTCAGCTCCTCCCACATAGCCAAGATAGTCTGTTAACTTTTCTTTGAGGAGTAAGTAGTGGCTCCAATGCCCCTCACATGAGGTTAGTGATGTATGGTGTAACGATGTGTCTTGGAACTTTCGCTTAATTTAGAAGCTTGCTAATAGGCCAGCACATTTTCACACATGTATTGTATATGTTGTAAGACAAATCTTTAACACTTGTGATGCATGTTTCTTGAACTTGTGTTTAACACTTGAACTAATTCACTTGTTGTAATATACATATGTTAATGAAAATGTGTTGTATATTTTGTTAACGCTATCTCGCCCATGTAGACTACTCTCCCAAACATCAGACAAACCTTTTACATGGAACTTTCTATAACAACCATTGTACTTGTGTGGACTAATCCTCTGAGTGTTATACACATTATCTTCCCTTGTGTGTTGCGATTGCCGCATCTGTGTGGATTGTTCCGTCGGAAGCTTCGCATGTCTTGTTGTGTTATGTGTTCCTAGCAGAGTTGAGACTTCTCCCAACCAACTTGGGACTCACTCCCACCCTCTCCCTCTACGGTGAAAGAACCATTGACACAAGTGACACTTACGCTCACTAGGCACGCGAACCTCACTTCTTAGAAGAAAAAACATACCACTCTCCTGTGCTGACAAGTAAGAGTTGAGTCAAATATTTAAGATAATGGAAACTGGGCCATCATATTGGATGGGTCTCCTGCACCAAACAGTGTGAGGTCTAGTTGGGACTTCATACTGGGGAGATCTACGCAACATGTTCCCAATCCATCTGTACAACTCTCTCCTGCCCCAATGGAGGAAATTCTAGAACGGTTGGGAAAGCCTATGGCGAAAACTCATCCCTCCATTTCGAAAAAGGACATCACCATTCCTAACCCAAGTCTTGAGTCTAATCTACATCTCTGCCATCCTCCATCATCTACAAGCCATGACTCGTTGCACCATGACTCTCTTGAGCAATATACTTCACAAGCTAGCTATGCGCACTCTCTTGATTCTCAAGATGCTGGCTCAAGTTGCAGTGATGTGCAAGGTAGTATCATCATACAAGCGAAGGAGAAGGAGAGTGAAGACACAATAAATTCCTCTTAAAACATTGAGCTTCCATTCTTGATCAAT
The DNA here is from genome assembly GCA_000404065.3 of Pinus taeda. Taxonomy (NCBI): domain Eukaryota; kingdom Viridiplantae; phylum Streptophyta; class Pinopsida; order Pinales; family Pinaceae; genus Pinus; species Pinus taeda. The sequence goes on from APFE030570600.1 coordinate 4,094, forward strand.
CCTCGATTCGCGAATCTTGGTGAAACATCATGTATGATCAATTCTTTCGATCAACCTCCAGTCTTGGGCTGTCATCACTCCCATGCTTCCGTATGTTTTGATGAATGCCCAAGCACATCATATGATCTATTGTCATCTCATGTACACTCTAACTTAGATCTAGAATGTGTATTGGTCAAAGAAGATATCGAAGCTTCCTCTGCACCTCACTTTCTTGTGTGTCCTATCATTCACAGTGCATCGACATGCGTCAGAGACACTCTACATTCTCTTGCCGCTTCATCTTCTAAGTTATCTCCTCGATCAACACAAGACAATGAGGTTGTCCATGATGAAAACAGTCTCAACACACAGGACTCTTCCCACTCGTCATCATCTTGTGTGTTGCATGAAGACAACTCATCAAGTCAGCTTGCTAAAAATTTTGATGAAGCTTGTGACAGAGATGGATGTTATTCTAAGGGAAGTTTTGAAATCAGTAACAACAAACATCCTCAAGCCATGCATGATCTCATTCACATCCCAAAATGCAAATTTTCAATTTTCGAAAGTTCTGGGATGTGCCAGGGAATCGAGGCACTTCAACATCTGTTGATGGTTATGTCAAGACCTCGCGACTCTGGTAAGCTCATCAAACCAAATCAGATATCATTTCTCACGCACAATCCATCTATATGCATGGTTGGACTCAACGTGTATACCCATGTAAATAATATTTACTATTCAGGGTATCATATTTCAAAATTTCAGATTTTTGCTAATGATCGAATCCATGAGTCCGTTACAACATGTCCACCTTCATGCACCTCTATTACATCCAATTTAGGTTGGGAGTGTCCGTCCCTCATCCAATCATGGGATAGTGAATTTTATCATCTCAAAGACTATCTCTATTGGGATCATACTTATTAGATGTTATCTCTCATAATAATCTCCTTGGTCTTTTTGCAAATTTTGCATGTCAAATCTGCTCACTCATCACACCAACAATCTCCCTGTGTGATGACGAGCGCATAACCTATCACGCAAATCAAGTTATTCTAATTTCGCCTTGCCCCAACTGGTTTCACACATTCACAATGATGGCATCCTTTTTACATTTCTGTGATGACCATGATGCTTGCGCACATTTTCACCAGTTGCAGGTGGGTGTTCTATCATGCCTAGCACACAACGAACTTGGTTCCTCATTCAGAGTGTTTGCACGATTGTTCAAAAGGTTTCTTTATTCATTTCAAACTGGGAATCCAACATCTCGACTGACTAGTCTGATTTCTCTTCTATCTTGGGTGGCTATCATGCAGTTTATCATTTTTCGAAAAATACATCCAATGACAGTTTCTTCGCGCACTATGATCTTCACCATCTAACATATTTCTTCTTAGAGTTCTCTCAAGCAAGTGAGGCACTTCAGCCTACACTAATGGCTATGGCAGGTCCTCACTGTCTTGACATGACTAATGAGAATGACCAGATTTATCTTTTCGTATCAGACTCCCATCGTGATCCTCTCTCTCGAATCAAGAATCCATCTTTTCAAAGATCACGAATATTTCAAAACAACCATCATGAATTTTATGATCTAATCGTTGAATGGATGGAAAAATCTTACTTAGTGGGTCATGTTGCAGGTAACAAGCTTCAGTCCTTCCTCACAATCACTGAGAAACTTGTGCTTAACAACACACACTTGCAAGAGGCCTTTGAGGTTTGTTGAAAAATGGTAGTCACAGGAGAGGTAAGAATGTGTGTTGGGTGGTTGTGACACATTCTTCTACCCACATGTGAGACCTTCTCTCTCGTGTGCAAGTCTTTCAAGTTTTTTCATTTTCTGTCGCACACTATTTTTTTTATCTATTTTAATCGCTCCTATCATTGTGACTGCAGGTCGGGTATGCCTACGGTGGCTTCACTGGAAATTTTATTTCATGTAACACCGACCATTTAACGTATGAGTAGGAGTAGTGTTTCCTTTTTCGCTTGTCTCTTCTTTCTTGTTTACATGTTTGTTTGCTTGCTGTCTTGTTTGCTTTGCTTGATTGTTGTTGTTTTCACTTTGTTTTCTATGCTTACTATTTTTGTTTCCGAAAATAAGTGCTGCCAACTACTACGTTTTGGATTTTGAATAGAGTATGTGGCTGAGATTTTAAGAGACTTGTGACACTGTAGCACTTGGCCAGTCTTGTATCTGTCTTCTATGTGCTTGGTTATAACCTTTGGCTGATGAAGTCTTGACGGAAAATATGAGCTGTCTGCAAGGGAATTTTTGGTCCAACCATGAACCTATGTCCACATTGGGAAGCCTCATGCCTATAATCAAATTTTTGCTCTGTGTGTTTAAGCTCATCCAACTAGTAGAAACAGAGAAGTGGAAAATCCAAACGAGCAAACCTATGTGAGAGGTCTTACATGCTTCTCTGAAGGAACAACCTCTTCTACTCTCAATAAGTCAAGATCCCTCTTCCACCCCAAAAATAAATAAGTGCCTATGCACATTCCTCTTTAAAAAATACAAAGGCGAAAGAAGAGAAAGGCTTCATGCGCAGAGAGGTGAAGCATGCAACTCCACTGGGGTACTGACCCTCGATGGTAGTGGAGCAATGTGTGTGTTTCTATGTGAATTCATCGGGGTACTCTCAAGGCCTGATAGCAGCGGAGCAACAACAAAGATGAAAACTTATACTCTGAAAATCTTCAACTCATGAGCTAAACTACCCTTCCCGAATTCGAAACACTGTGATCAAGCTGAACTTTTGATTGTGTTTGACTGAGTTGGTAAAAGGTGAACCATTTATGTCCATGGGGTAAGTGGGGAAACTAGAGTAAACAACACAATGATTCAATATGTCCCAAAAGACCAAGGCCCTATGCTACCAATGAACAAAAACAGAGAAGCTGGAGTTCTACCAGTGTGTTGCCAAGTGTTGTAACGGATACAACCACCCTCCAAAATTTTGGCCTGCACCTAATTTCGGAGCCTCTCTTGAGAGTTTCACTTGATGGCTTCACACACTCAGGGTCACTCCGTGAGCTCATGTGAACCTTTGCACCCACCTTGCTTGATCGTTTCACACATGTTTTGCATGTTGATGTCAAAGTCATGCTTGCGACCATGTTTTGGCTATTCACAAAGTCTTTGCTTTGTGTTTACTTGTTGTGTTTGCTATGAATGCATCTGTCGCACTCACACATGGAGTCGAATTCACTGTCGTGCAAGAATCGTCATGGTCGATCAATGATCAATCACAAGTGTCGCGCTTGTCGCTTACACCATCGGTTAGTCATGTTGAGTATGTGTTTCTGGATGGTTTGATTCGTCTCTTCATCAAGTCATATAAGTTTGTGTTTGTAAGATCACGTATGCATATTTGGCTCATTCACACACTTAATCGTTTTGTTGAAGTTATGATTGCCAGATTCCCCTTTGACAACCAGACCATAACCTCGCTATCGACTTGATAAAATGTCACCCAGAACAACGCAGAAGCACCAAGCAAGTCCTTTCAAGCTGCACTGCCCACAAGCATATAAATCAGCCTTCAATCTAGTCGATTGGGGAATTTGACCCAACATCCACCCTGGGACCCATTCCCCTCAAAATTTACACAAAGGCTACAAACATTTCCCACTCTACTTTTTGGGAAAATTGTGAACACAAGCCGGAGATGCATGTAGTGCCCATCCTTGCCTCCGTCAGAAAACTTCATAGTTTTTCTAGCCAGTCCTCCTGACAGTCAACTGACTACTCATCCAAAACATTGTGCATTTTTCATGAGCAAGCCCTTTGCTACCTAACAGTCTGCTCAGCTCAAAAATTGCGTAGAGATGATCAACAAGCGAACCTCCCAACCTCAATGCAGTCTCTCTCGCCAATAGCTCCCAGTAGCAGACTACCAGTTCCATTAAGGAATTTCACAGTTTTTGCTGCCAAGCTCCCAACAGATGACTGCCTGTTCCCCTTTGGAATTGTACAGTTTGTGCTACTAGTGACCAAGCAGCCAGCTGCTAGTTCCCTCCAGGAATTGCACAATTTTGGTTGCCAGGCTTTCGACCAGTTCCTCCAAAAAGCTGCACAATTTCTGCCCGTTCCTTTAGAAAATTGTGCAAATTTTGTCATAAAGCCCTTGCCACCCACTCGTTACGGAAAATGCACAGATTCTGTCTACCTTGCCTTCCAGCAGTCCAAATTGTCCCTCCTAAAGTTTGTGCAGTTTTTCCTTCTAGTCGAGCTAGACCTCGCGGACAACCACTATCAACTTGGATTGCCCATCTTCATCACCTAGTGACCCTTGCGCAGTTTTCATCTGCAGTTCTAGGAGCCATCATCTTCCCTCGCAACCTTGTTGCCTCTCCAAGTCACCTGCATCTGAAATGATCATGTGTCATGGTAGACTAGGAGGTTATTGGATTTGATCTCATCTCATCATGAATGACTACAGGTACAGGTACACCAACAAACATGGCGTGACGACGAATGGGATGAACGAAGGGAGCACATGTTCACCAATGGACGAACGAATGATGCATGTGAGGAGGTGTGCTCATGAACAAATGATCATGAAAATATGTGTTTGCAGACAGATGAACAAGAAAACATGCAAGGTGTGTTCATGAACAAAAGAACGGACAAACATGCACCTTTCGGGAACAAATGAGCCTATCAAGCCTCCCAACATACAAGCAAGGAGCAACGTGCCAAAGAAACATCAAGCGAACCAATGACCATCGAAGACTCTACGCACTTTGCCATGCGGAGGTGAGGATGTGACACACCATGAAAACATCCATCACCCAACAACACTATAGATCGACATGCACTCCGGTAGCAGCATGAATGTACCAACATTGTCATGTCAAGTCATGTCATGAGTCATGCTGTCCACATATCCACTATGGCCCATGTTTTCAAATCAATGTAATGTAACGTGGAAGTCCAAGAGACCCACTTTTTGTACAAAGAGTCATGTAAAGCTGAAGAGTCATGAAAGTCAAACAATCATGAGGGTAGTCAAATAGCCACAAGGGTCAGTTTCACCCTTGGCTATAAATGCCCCTCATTTGTACATGCAAAAGACTTTTTCACCTCAGATCCTCCCACATAGCCAAGAGAGTCTGTTATCTTGTCTTTGAGGAGTAAGCAGTGGGTCCAACACCCCTCACATGGGGTTAATGATGTATGGTGTAACGATGTGCCTTGGAACTTTCGCTTAATTTAGAAGCTTGCTAACAGGAAATCACATTTTCACACATGTATTGTATCTATTGTAAGACTAATCTTTAACACTTGTAATGCATGTTGCTTGAACCTATGTTTAACACTTGAACTAATTCACTTGTTGTAATACACATATGTTAATGAAAATGTGTTGTATATGTTGTTAACGCTGTCTCACCCGTGTAGAGTACTCTCCTGGACATCAGACAGAGCTTTCACATGGAACTTGCTATAACAATCGTTGTAATCACACAGACTAATCCACTGAGTGTTATACATGTTATCTTCCCTTGTATGTTGTGACTACCACATCCATGTGGACTATTCCACCGGAAGCTGCACATGTCTTGTTGTGTTGTGTGTTCCTAGCAGAGTTGGGACTTCTCCCAACTAACTTGGGACTCACTCCCTGTTACACAACATTTTGTCACTATCCTTGTACTCCCCGTTCCTCGATCCTAGAGGACCTATATAGTGACCCTCATATGTTTCCCTACCATGAAGAACATGTCCCTACATCCCTCTTCATTTGCAGAACATTTCCCTCTTACATCATTTCTTAAGTATCTTCCTTCAAACCTAGTTTTCAAGACCAACGCTAGTGCTCAGTTCCTTCCCTATGCCAATTTGAAGAGTTTAAAACTAGGCCTAGAACCGAACGACGAAAGTGAGTCATTAATCACCCGTGGTGACCCTCTTTTGGTAAGTTTTTAAAAATGGAGTCGAAGCTTCCAGGTCTAGAAGCTTCGTTAATGGAAGTCTGGTAAATGGTTGAGCAAAATAGAATTGAGAGAGACTGTTTGGGCTCCTTTCCCCTATTAAAATGGAACAAACCAAAAGGGATATGGCCTCTCCCATCATAAGAGGATCCATTCCCCCTCTATCAAAGTTATATAAATTTCTCATTTCACACCCTCAGCTAGCTAATGAAAGGGATGAAATAATCTGCAAATCTTGAGAGCCATATTGAGAACCTTAGCCTTCTAGTTTGTGCATGAAGGGAGAATAATATTGTAGTGTTTGGTTTGGAGAAAAAGGAAATAGGCCTTGAACTTCCATTTTTTTGAGGGTGAATCATGAGATGCTTATAGTGTTGTTGGAACCTGGACATGCCAATGGGAACTTGCAACGTCAAAAATCCGGTTGTATTTCTCTTTGAAGTTTTATTGATACAACTAATGGTTTATTTCCTATATCCTGTGTACTATTACATTTGCTAGCTTAAAACTCTTTGGCCTTTTAAGTAGATTGAATTCGATTTTATGTTATCACGTTTGTTGTTGTTTGTTGCATGTTTGTTTTAGGTATTTGAACAAAAGGAAGTTGGAGCAAGGGAGCAAGATCAACATCAAGTGGATTAGCGCTATAAGAGGTAGACCCTCTTATTCGATTCTAATCTAAGGACATTTACATTACATTGTCTTGTTTACATCTAGACCCACTCTTGGGCTAGAGGGATCATCTTTGTTTACAAAGGGGATTTACCTACTCCACAAATTGGTGACTCCACTGGGGAGCCATCCCTCTCTTTGGATTGTTTTCATTTCATGATTTGTGTGGACTTTTTTTGTATCATTCTTTCTTTCTGGGTTTCTTTGTTTACATTGTCTACTGCCTAGATTCTTGAATTTAAAGTGACAGGTCTGGTTTTGATTTCTAATTTTTTTATTTTTTTCTTTGATATCCTTGATCAACGTTGTTTATTTTCTGATAGTCGCACTGACCAATGCAATTTACCCTTGAACAGTCGCGCAATACCCCTTTGTGGCACTTGTTGTCAGTTAGGCAGTCATGTTGATTCTTATAGGTTAAAATTAGTGTTTCTCCTGAATCATTGCCAGTGTGTCTTGTCATCATAAGTTCTATTTCTTGGCTTTTTTGCCTATATTCTCCCTGGCTAGAAAGCTTCGTTAGCTTGATTTGTTTGCTTGATTGGTTTGAGTTTGCCTTGTTTTTTTGAGTTTATGGATGGTTTGTGTCCCTAAGGCATCTAGGTCATTGTCCATTCAGCTGTTTGTTTTCTCATCAAGTCAAGTTGTTAGTTAGTTGCCCCATGCATTTCATATTTTAGCCCTTATATTGCTTTGTTTTCGATTGAACAAGTGAGAAGTTTCGCTTTCTCTTCTCTTGATTGAACGTCTCTTTTTGAGCATAGATTACATTACTTGTTTTGTTTCGATTGAGTCTTTGCATACTTGGTTTGAAAGGAGTTCTTCTTATCTTGTTTGGTATATGATTGATGTTGGTTATTTGAGAATTTTTCATTGAAATGTTTATGTGAAAGATTCATTTTATCATTCAATTGAAAAAATACATCATTCTAGTTTGCTAAATTGATATTTGCATTAAGTAGCATCATTGAAAGCTAGAATTGCATCATCATGAGCATGTGAACTGAAATGAACTTCTTTTATTGTTGAAAGGACTAGTTGAAGTGCATTTCATAGGAAAGATAGGAAGTGGAAATATTTTTCATTATTTTGTTTTCAAAAGCGAAGTAGTGAAGAGTCATCTTGCTTTTAGTTGCTTGTTTGTTGCATTGATTGTTTTCTCTACTCTCAATTAGTGTAAAAATTCATTAGATTGAAAGAGTTTTGTCTGATATAGTTGCATATAGGATTTTTTTCAAGTGACATTGATCGAGCCTGAAAACTGAGACTTAATTTCAAGATAAATCTTTAAAATGTATTTACTCAGCCTAAGGTGCATTTGAAACTACAGACTCACATTTAGAGGTCTAGGCTAGAGATGTTTTCCAACGTCTTTAAACCTAGCAGTTGTCATTCGCTTTGGCACTAGACAATGTTAGTATGGACTTGTGCTCCCCATACTGTCACGTATATAAGGGACACCCCACTAGGCTTGCAATCCTTTATCTGTAGGAAGCCAAGTCTGCCGCCTTGTAAACGTGATACACCGAACACAAGATTCAGGGCGATTTTCTGCCCGTACTTCTCGGTTCGCTGGGAGGTATTCTGCAGTTCACAGTTACCTGGTAATCCTTTTGCCTAGATTATCCTGAGCAGTCATTTTGGTCTTTTTGACTCTTTAAATTTAAAATATCATCGAGCACTTGTCCTTTCGAGCTCGTTTAAATCGAAAGTGACTAGAGTCATCTTTGCCTTTTTCTCAACTCTTAAAACATAAAAAGGCATCAGTCTGTTTCAGCATCTTAATTTTTTTTTTTGCCCACGATCACATCACATTCCTAATAGTCTTATTCTGGACCACATCGTGAGTATACCTTTAATATATTTTAATGAAGCCCTGAAGTTAATATCTTTTCTCTTGTTGTTTGAGATAGAGTCATCGTGGCTAAACCATTAGGTTCACCTAGTTCCTCTTCCACTCCTCCATATAAAAGATCATCTAAGGAGCTTCTCCCTGAACTCTCGTAGCCACTCGAGGATCAAGGTGTTGAACTTAGAATTGTTATGAGTATTTAACTTTTTTCATCTCGTCATCCTCCATCAAATACTGGGTCACCTTACGAATCTTGCCCGGAATCTCTAGATAATCCTATCCAGACTCCCGAGAGTCTGCCGAATCCTGAAGGTCAACAAGGACTGGTTGTTTACCCTCCGAATCCTTTGTTCGCTCCTATTGTGATATCACCACATCATCCATACAGTTTGTACGATCGACCTAGTATTCCTTTGGAATTATCTCCTTGAACATCTTCGATTGTTTGTCATCATTTGTTTCCACCCATGGAATCAGAAGGCGAGATCCCAATCTCCTCTCCAGGTCACTCAGAGGTTTCTACTACACACACTTCTCACGTGGTTGATGAGAAGGGATATCCATTCCCTCTAGAAGGTTTCCCTTATACAGGAAGAATTTCGGCTAGCGTCTACCCTGAGTATAGCAAGCTTTTATTTATGCATGGTTATACCTCTCTAGCTCAGTTGGTTTCGGGTACTCCTAGTACCTCATCGTTATATGACAACCTCGTCTGGTCTTTTGACACTATGCCTACCTCAGGTCTATTCGTTTAGAACCCAAACTCTGGACCGATTGTACAAACTGCAGTCACTTCAATTCTGGTGCAACCCACCATTCCGACTCCACTTGTTTCATCATTTCAACCGACTCTTCCAGTTCAATTGACAATCTCAAGTCAAGTCTCGGTAAGTTCTTCTACCCCTTCAGTGAGTGGACAGACTATGCCATTGCCTGGGGGCAACATCTCAATATCTCCATGATATCTGGTGCAACCAATGTGAGTGGCTCACAAACTCACATGGTTGGAATGAATCATCCCTCTTATGGTGCTATTCTAAACCCTGCTGGTCCATTTGGATTGAGTAACGTCCAATACCAGTAGCTGAACCCTGTTGGTGCATCTGGGTCAAGTAACATCTAGTACCAGCAGTCATATATGGCTCAAGTTCCATTCCAACCTCCTTATGTTCCATGTGGTTCACAAGCGATGGTAAATCGGCCTTACAACCCTCAAGTTGTGCCCTATGTTTAGCCTGGTCCATCCGCTATGCCTGGTGGATATGGCCAGATCCAATTCGGAAAATTTTAGTACCCTCGGGGTGTCGCCCCAAGAACTATCTAGGCACCCTTACAGCAGCAAGGGCAACCTTCATAGCAGCAAGGGTAGGTAGTGCAACATCAAGGACAACTACAAAAACCATAAGGGCAACCCTTGCAACAGTCACATCAAACATTGCATCTGTAGACGTAGTTTTTTCTCCAGTCCTCCCAACCTATTTCGTTGCAAGGTAAACCTTTGTAGCCACAAGGACAACCTTTACAATATCAAAGCCAACCTTTGCAACAACAAGGTCAACCCAGGCATCAACAACCCTTGTATTCATATCAACAAGGTCAGCCTTTGCAAGGTCAAATCCTGCAGTAGTAGTCTCAAAATACTTATGTCCAAGGGCAACAGGTACAAAATACTTATGTCTATGGGCAACAGGTGCAAAATCTGTATGTCCAAGGTCAGCAATTCAGAATCCTTATGTCCAAGGTCAATAGGCTCAACAACCTTTTAACCCATATGTTTCTTATCAGCAGCCTATGGCAGGACAATATCAAACCTACCCTGGATTGAATCCTCCTTATGGGTAGGGTAACCTCTAGTGGGGGCAGAATCAAATTCCATATGGACATAATCCACCACCATGGGGGAAAAATCCTTACCAAAAAGGATGGACTTTGCAATATGGGTCTCCTCAAAGGCCCTACATGCCTTTTAATATGCAATTTCCATTCTTGGCCACATTGGAGTTGCTAGATGTTTCTATACTTATGAATGATCCCATTCTTCGTTCATCATACTGGTCTCCAGTTCCATCCAAGATTTCGAGAGATCGTCCAAATTTTGAGGGAAAATTGAAGGAGGATCCACAAGCTCACATGATGACATATCACCTCTGGTGCTCCTCCGATTCGTACATTGATGATTCCATTCATCTCCAACTTTTTCAATGAAATCTCACAAGTGCTGCAACAAAGTGGTACATCAAATTGCCTCAAGGTACCTACAATGCCTTCAACACTCTCACTATGGCTTTCCTCACTCATTTCTTGTTGTCGGTTTGCTATGAAATTGACACCCATCTGCTTACGTCACTTAAGCAAGACATTGCGACCCATGTCTCTGATCACATCCATGAATGGAGGCATCGGCGTCGCCTGATCAAGTTTGAAATTGCTAATCAGTTGTTGACATAATGGTTCACCAAATCATTTGTCAGCAAAATTGCTGAGGACATAGCTATGGGTGGGTGTGTTACTGAGGAGAAAGCCATCACTCGTGCCTAGTATTTAGACCTTGTCTACTCGCAATCTAGCACGTTATATGATATTTTACCTGAAGCTCCAAGACCATCATCAGATCTAACAACATCGAAGTCTCTGACTACCCCACTTTTTGATGGAGTGATTGGTTCCATGTCTCAAACCCCCGCGAAATCTTCTTCCAAGTAGAAGGTAGTCTTGAATGCTGGTTCCAATGATCCCTCTCGAAATTCACTTAGTCCTGGTAAAACCTCTGAGGTTCATGCTATTCATTCTACCACATTGGAAAAATCCTCTAAGGGTAAAAAGAAGGGAAAAGGCAAGGCCAAAGTTGATGCCTCGAAATAGGGCCCTCCTAAGTCGTCTGTTGGTGATGCTTCTCAAAGAAATCCCAAGTATCCATGCCTCATATTTGAGGAGGATCACTACAGTAAAGATTGTCCGAGATGATATGAAGTTAGTCAGTTGCTCAAAGGGACCTCGACTATCTTGAAAGAGCCCTTTCTGCCCCAACAGACCCAAATGGTAGACCAACCTCAGTCTTTCACTTCCATGGGCTCCCAAGTGTTCATGATGACTACACCTATAAATTTGGCTACAAGATCAAAATATCATTAACCACCTACTCTGACAATAGGGAAAGAGAAAGAAAGTACCCTTTCCTTCTCTATCTCATCTACCTCTGCTTCTCTCCATATAGAGCAACCTAATCCTGATTACGCTATTCGACCACCCTCTCAGGGTGTGCTGTAAAATTCCTCATATAATCCAAACGCTTGAGCCGCTCAAAATTATAACATTGTTGAGGATTTGGCTCAAGCGCCATCAGCTATGTTTGCTCTTGAGGTCCTTCAAAACTATCATTCTCAGTGGAAAGTGTTGCTGTCGGCTATTGGAGGTATTGATCCATTTGATTGTAATCTCATTTTATTTGATCTGGAAAACCATGTTCTACACTTACCTCATCAAATTTCCTTTCTCATTCAGGTGATCATTAATGAGAAGAAAATTCATAGGACTATCATTGATGAAGGTGCTTCCACCTGAGTCATATTTGTCTCTTATTGGAAGGCAATTGGTTCTCCTACCCTAAATCAATCACCTAACACATTGGAAGCCTTTTTATGGACGTGATTTTGGACCATTCGGTGTCCTTACTACTCTTGCCATTACCTTGGAAGGGTAAGACAGTAAATGTCAAAGTAGAAATTGTTGATGCAAATATTAACTATAATCTTCTACTTGAATGGAGTTGGACCCATGCCATGCATGCTGTAGCATCCTCTCTATTCCGTGTGCTCTGTTTTCCTCATCAAGGTAAAATCATCGCAATTGACCACTTGTCTTTCTTTGCCTCTTCTCTGTCAGATGGCAATGTTCCTTACATGAAGCATACCGGTGCTCCATATGAGAGTGTTGGGGATGGACTTTTCAAAGATCTCGCCTTAATGGGTATTTTTCCTCTCCCACCTCTTCATGTTGACTTAGTCAACATGATCTCAGTCAAGTTTGATCCTTGGGCCATTCCCTCTCCTAATCTTGTTGATACATGGGGTGATGTCATTCTGTTAAGCCTTGTCGAGATCAGTTATGTTGAGATTGTTTCGGATTCAGCTTTAGTACCTACCAATCATACTTCTTTGAGTACGTCTCTTGACGCGTATTCTCAATCCCCATGGCTTGGTTTCTCGGATTCTCCCAATCCCTTCACCGAGACGTTTCCTTCTGATGAAATTATCATGGAAATTATGTCTCTAGAAGCACCGTGGAATGATACTCATCATCGTTCCTCATTCTTGCCTGGTCCGACAGTCATGTCTACTTGTCTTGAGAAGTTCTCTTCTTGTTTCTTGACCCAACCACTTCAGACGCCTATCATGACCCATGAAGTTGGTTGGAAGGGAACATGGGTAATATTACCCAAACGATTCCTATTGAAATTTCTGTTAAATCTGGTATCATTGAAAATGTTCATATTGGGGTGACTTGTTCTCTTGATGAGATCAATCTCTATACTCATTTTTTCAAGAGTTTTGAGATGTTTTTGCATGTTCATATTAATAAATTCCTGGCATTGACCCAAGTATAGTTGTGCACGAAATTGTGACTTATCCTAATGGGAAGCCCGTTCGTCAACGACTTCATCCAGTGCACCCTAGAAAAGTGGCCGCCATTAAAGGGGAAGTTGAAAAACTTCTTAAAGATGGATTTATTTATCTTATCCCTCTGATAGATTGGGTGTCCAATATCATACTGGTAACTAAGAAGCAAGGCACCTTTCAAGTCTATGTTGATTACCGTGACCTTAGTCATGCCTATCCAAAGGATAATTATCCCACTCCTTTTATTGACCAAATCATCGATGAATGTGCTGGGAGTGAGATTTTCTCCTTTATGGATGGTTTTTTTGGTTATAACCAGATAAACCTTGCACTAACTCATCAAGATAAGACAACCTTTATCTGTCTATGGGGGAATTTTGCATACAAAAATCTCTCTTTTGGCCTTAAGAATGTTGGGGCTACTTTTTAACGAGCGTGTCTTATATTTCCATGAAATTAAAAACATCATTCAAACTTATTTGGATGATATTCCTACTCATTCATGTAAGCACCATAACCATCCTGATCATCTTCGACAAATCTTTCCTTGTTGTAGAAACTATAACATTCGGCTGAATCTGCATAAGTGTGTCTTCTGTGTAGAATCAAGATGAATTCTCGGTTTTATTGTTTTGAAAGATGGAATTTGTCTTGATCATCTCAAAGTTGAGGCTATTTTTAATCTACCCCCTCCTTCTTCATTGCATCAATTATAGATTCTACAAGGGAAAGTGAATTTCCTTCGTCGCTTTGTACCTAACTATGCTGAACTAGCTTCAGGGTTCACTCAATTGCTTAAGCAAGGAACTCCATTCATTTGGGATGAGGCTTCCCAAAATTATTTTGATGACTTGAAAGATATCTTCATTAATGCTCCTTTGTTGCATCCTTCGAACTATCATCGCGACTATTTTCTTTATCTCGCTGCAGCTTCTAGCACTATTTCCATGGTGCTAGTGCAAGAAGACGATGAAGATCATGAACATGTCCTTTATTACCTCAGCTGCAATCTCCTTGATACCGAGACCCATTATGCTCATGTCGAGAAGTTGGCTTTGGCTGATGTTCAGGATGATCAATGCTTTCGGCATATATTCTCCTCCACACTACAACTATGATTTCCAGTGTAATCCCATGAATTACATTCTGACTCATCAGTTACTTGGGGGCAAGTATTCTATGTGGATTGTCATCCTCCAAGAATTTATTTGGTGTTCAATACTGCCAAATCCAAGAAATCACTTGTATTTAATGAGTTGATTTTCTCTCTTCACTCTGCTTCTCTTCCTACTGGTGCTAATGAGCAGCTCTCCGATGAGACTCTCTTTCTAATTAGCACTCTCAATCCTTGGTACGATGATATCACCGTGTATCTCCAAACTTCCACTTTCTAGTCTGCGTTGTCCAAGGATGATCGCCGACGCATTTAGAATCAATCCCAACCCTACCGCATCATTGGGGATACTTTATACCGCGTTGGTGTTAATTAAATTCTTTGCCAATGTTTAACTCTTGATAAGGCTGAAAGAGTCTTGAATGACTTCCATTCTAGTGCATGTGGTGGTCATCTTTATGGCTACACCACTGCTCAAAATATACTCCACGTTGGCTACTTCTGGCCTTCCATATTTAAGGACTGCATCCTTGTTGTTCACAAATGCCACGAGTGCCAAATTTATCAGCGGAAAATGCACACCCCACCTGCTCTCCTTCACCCCGTTATTATCATTGGTCCATTTTCCAAATGGGGCATTGGTTTTATGATATTTAACCCTAGTTCAACTCGGGGGCATGGTTATATTATTGTTTCCATGGATTACTTCACCAAATGGGCTGAAGCAATGCCTATATATTCAACTGACGGTAAAATGACCGCGCAATTTCTATTCAATCATGTGATTTCTAGGTTTGGAGTGCCTCAAGCCATTGTCACTGACCATGGTTCCCATTTTCACGATTACATGATGGTTGAGCTGACTTCTACATTGAGCTTGCATCACGATGGCTCAACCCCTTATTACCCTCATGCCAATGGCCAGGTTGAAGCTGTAAACAAAGTTTTAGTTACTATGCTTCAGTGCACCATTGGGATGCACAAATCCAATTGGCATCTCACGGTTTTTTTAGTACTGTGGGCTTACCGAACCTCAACTAAAGACACAACTGGATTCACCCCTTTCCAGCTAGTCTATAGTTTGAAAGATACCTTACTGATTGGATGTGAAATTCCCTCACTCAAACTGGTTGTCGAATTACTCCTTGAAACCTAACCTCAAGAAGAGCGTCTCTTATATTTTGAATGATTGGATGAAACCTACCATCTTGCTGCTTTAGTCATTAAAGCACAAAAAAAGTGAGTTAAGTCCTATTTTGATTAGTCAGTCTCTCCTCGTGCTTTTTCTGAGGGTGATCTGGTCTTGCTGTATGACCAAGCTAATGATAAGATGGGGGCAAGAAAATTTGAACCCATGTGGCATGGTCCCTATATCATCAAACGTGTGTTAGAAAAAGGGGCCTATGATCTGATTAATTATGAGGGCAACCCCTTGGAAAAACCCCACAATGGGCTGTACCTCAAAAAGAACTATGCCTGAGTCATCTCACATGGTTACTTTTGTACATAAGTGTGTTATTCATTTTTGTGCAATTTGGTTTTTTGTGTTTTTCAAGAAACTTTCATGCTTATTATGTCTTCACTTGCTTTGCAGATGTTTGTGACTCCTTACATTGGTTTCGCTAATGGTGCTTTCCGTAGTACCCAGAATATATCATCCGCGACATGGGCTATTTATGACCACCATGGTGAGTTGATTGATCTTCAAGGTATTTGTTTGGGTCAAACACCTAATAAAATTGTTGAATATAGTGCAGTTATCGAGCTCTTTTCATAGGCCATTGCTTTTGACATTCGAGAAATGGTTGTTAACCTTGATTCGCAACTTGTTGTTCTTCAAGTCAATGGGAAATATTCTATCAGAAACCCTTAGATATTGAGAATGTATTTGTGTATTCATCTATTGGAAAGAAATTTTCATTATATCACATATCATCACATTCCTAGGCACATGAATACATTAACAGATGCATTGGATAAATATGCGTTAGACAGACATTTACGCAATATGTGAAAAACAAAACATTGTATCATAGTAAACAGAAAATGTAGCATATATATATATATATATATATAAATATATATATATATATATTATATATTATATATATATATATATATATATAGATATATTTCAGTAATGTTTGAGTGTCATACATCAAAACCCAAAAATAATATATGTGTTCCAAGTACATTTATGGTTCGCATGCCTCAAAATTGTAAATGCTAAAACTATGGACTACTCGACATTATGCTCATGATAGGACATTACTACTGGTACTGCGTGAGTCAGTAATCGGCGGATCTGATCTGACACTCCCACTATGTGCCGCTAATAACAACGTAGAATGTCCTCCATTTGGGCATACTCTGGGATGCCTTTGGTCAAGCTATCGAGATTCTGCACAATCTCCTCCTCATTGTCGACTCCTTCCTAATAAGAAGCGATCTCAAATTGTCAAGAAACACATCTAATGATCGGGGACATCCCGGCTGGTCACTCTGGTCCCACATCTACAATTACAAAATCAAAATGTAAATGCATATATTTAAAAAAAAAAAAAAAAACTATTTTTCTCACCTCCATCATCAAAATCCTCCCCCTCTGGGAGTGGCATGTCAGGATCGTCGTGGAAGTCGGTCCCACTATATAGCCAATCCTCCACAACAATTAGTTGATGCCTCAGCCACCCAAAGAAATTGGGCTTGTATGACATGTGCTGGTCCCCTCCAGTCCTGGGCATCAGTTCACTCATCATACCATCCGTGGATCTTGTCGTATTGGGGGATTTACCTATGCCAGCTGATAGTGGAACAATGGGATCCATTCCAAGAATAAAGTCACAAGAACGGAACCATATGAAAATTGCCTTAGGTTTCCTACCTTGCATTTGGATAATTGGCGCTTCATATTCACTTTCATGGCTTTCACCTAGTTGAAGGCAGTGGGCACCATGCAGTTTATGGCATATTGGAAATTATACTTGTTGGACTCATGTAATGCTTGAGCCCCAAAAAATCTATTTATGGTCAAGAGCAGCACCTTCAGTACAAGGTCACCTATGGTCATGATGTCAACCTTACCGCTTTTAGATTTCAGAGTTTCCGGACAATGTTTTGCAAAGAGTGTGTTCACACTTGCCCCAATGGGCCTGCCTCCATACAATTGGACTAGTTCCCCTCTGTGTGATAGTCCGGTAATGAAGTAGATGTCTGAAGTCTCTAGCTCCATCTCTTGGTCACGGATCACAAATACTTCACATCCAATTCCCACAAACTGATTAGGTATTGTAGCAACTCAGGTTGAGCCCGAAGGCCTAGTGTGAGAAAGAATTTGAGGATCCCACAGTTTCTCAGTGCATCTAGACAGTTTGGATCGTCTAATGCCAATGAATCAATTCCTTCGTGCTCATATTATTTCCATTCGATAACCATCTTTCCTGATGTGATTTTCCTACAAACAACATGCATTTACCCAAACATCAGTTTTTGCAAGAGGAATTTCAGATTAAAAGCAGTTAAATCAGGTGGAAAATTGAAAAAATTCATCTCTCAGCATCGACACGACTGTTTTAAAAACAACTACAGAAATGGTGCCAGTGCCCGAGTTGTAAACCCTCAATTGACGCTATCCCATGCCGGGATCTCGCGTCGAATAAGGGCAATTTTTTATATACAAAAATTCCTCAAAAAACCCTGAAAAATGGCTAAATGCATAAAATAAAGGGTATGAAAACAAGGCTTAGGGCCTCAGCTATTACCTGCAACAAACGGTTCATCGATTGGCCTCCTGGATTTACTGCAGTCCGCTTCTGAAGATTTAGGGCACAAATGGGTAAAACTTTCTCCAAATGAGATAAAAGAGGTAAATGGTAAAAAAATGTTTTACTTTTTCCGTTTTTATAAATGTTTCATCATGTTTTAGGGTTTTAAAAGCATTTTTTCATCATTTTACCTTAGAAATGGATAATATGTTTTCTTCTTGTGTAGCGATAAGTGACAGATTGACGGTGATGATGCAAAACTAGAGTTGAGTTTAGGCTCTTTTCTCAACTCATAAAAACTCAAATGAAAATATCACTGAGTACTTTTCCCTTTTGACTTGTTAAAGAAAATAAAAATAGGTGGTTTTCTTTATGCTCTTTTCCGACTCTTAAAACATGAAAAGATTGCCGAGCTCTTTTCATTTTGAACTCGTTAAAGGCTACGAAACATTGTTTACCCAATATTCGTTTACCCAATTTTTGAGTTGGGATAAACTATTTACAAAAAAGGTAATCCTTCGCTGACATGGTCAAGAGGTTATCTCAAGTATTGTTTTCTACCTTTTCAGGCTTGAGAGACAACTGTACGAAAATGGACCTTTTGGATTTTTCCTTTCTGTGTCTTTTTCAAACTCTCTAAACATGAAAAAGATATCAAGTTTTCCCTTTCTCGAACTCTTTAAAATTTAAATGACATCGGATACGTCACCATGGCGGACATGAGCTTCTCCTTCCTAGGGATCATTAATATTACTAGGTCAGATTCGTCTGAAGGATGGACTTATAATGCAAGAATATGTTATCCCCTTCAAGCTTGCCATAAAAAATAATTGGGGTACCTCCCAGAAATGGTGGGGGAAAATGGGAAATTTTTACCAGTTGTGTCGGCATCTTGTCACTCTTGAACATGACACTCTTCTACTTCGTGTCGGGCTGGTATATCCCCACTTCATCATTGACCTTCTTGGGTTTGGGCCACCATTTTTTCTTTCCATCTGATCTCTGCCACGTCATCATGACCTCTAATCCTATGGATCCAAAGGCTGCCAAACTCCAGAGTCATGTCACCGATATGTTCAAGAGTTAATCCTTCTCTAGTTTACACTCATTCTTGATTATTTGTATCATCTCATAATCATTGCATCCCTTGTCTCATGTCGATGAAGTGGGATACATCATGACCCTCCTTAGACAAGGTCACTTCCTGTTGACTTCATCTCATTATCCGGGAAGTTGGTCGAGTGACTCCCTTCTAGTACCTTAGAGCTTGCATGCCCTAATGGCAAGTTCTTCACACTCGATGAAAAGTCTGCATCATTGTCTTTTGATCGAGTGACTTCATGGGTGTTTGACTTCAGTTCCTTATTCACACTTCGTGAATTGTGCTGCTGGTACCTTGAGAGCCATTGTCATTATTCGTGGTTTCTCTCATGCTTGTTAATGGTTCACATAATTGACTAGTAATCAAGTGATTTTATAGCATGTTCGACTTCAGCACCTTTATTCACATGCTATAAATTGTACTTTGATCGGGTCGTGTTGGATCGCAAGACCCTGGGCTCAAATTACACAAGTGCAGGTTGCAGGGCGAAGTGACACGATCATGATTACATACATGTCTCTTTCAGTTGGATGCTGCAACCATATCATGAGTCTATTATATGTGATCCTTCTCATTATTGGATGGTTGCGACCATACCTTGGATCCATCTACATGATCTTCTATGGATGGTTGCATCCATACCATGATTCATGTATTAGAGATTTCAGTGATGTATCTATGCTTACTTACAGGTTTTCTGACAGCGTTGTCTGGTTCCATGCATCTACTCGTAAAGCATTTCACCCCTTACTCTTGTTCGACCTTCATGCTTTACAGGGCATCTGTTACACAACTTTTTTTCACTGTCCCTATACTCTCTTTTCCTTGATCTTGGAGGACCTCTACAGTGACCCTCATATGTTTCCCTGCCATGAAGAACATGTCCCTACATCCCTCTACATTTGCATAACATTTCCGTCTTACATCATTTCCCAAGAATCTTCCTTCAAACCCAGTTTTCAAGACCGACGCTAGTGCTCAGTTCCTTCCTTGCACCAATTTGCAGAGTTTAAAACTAGGCCTATTACCAAATGGCGCAAGTGAGCCATTCATCACCTGCATCGACCCTCTTTTGGAAATTTTTTAAAAATGGAGTCGAAGCTTCTAGGTCTAGAAGCTTTGTGAATGGAAGTCTGGTAAATGGTTGAGCAAGATAGAGTCGAGAGAGACTGTTTGGGCTCCTTTCCCCTAATAAAATGGAACAAACCAAAAGGGATAAGGCCTCTCCCACCATAAGAGGATCCAGTTCCCCTCTATCAAAGCTATATAAACTCCTCATTTCACACCCTTAGCTAGCTAATGAAAGGGTTGAAATAATCTGCAAATCTTGAGAGCCATATTGAGAACCTTAGCCTTTTAGTTTGTGTGTGAAGGGAGAATAAGCTTGTAGTGTTTGGTTTGGAGAAAAAGGAAAGAGGCCTTGAACTTCCATTGTTTTGAGGGTGAATCATGAGATTCTTATAGTGTTTCCAAAACCCAGACATGCCAAAGGGAACCTGCAACGTCAAGGCTCCGGTTGTATTTCTCTTTGAAGTTTTATTAATACAATTAATGGTTTATTACTTATATTGTGTGTAATATTACATTTGATAGCTTCAAACTCCTTGACCCTTTAAGTAGGTTGAATTCTATTTTATGCTATCATGTTTGTTGTTGTTTCTTGCATGTTTGTTTTAGGTATTTTAACAAAAGGAAGCTGTAGCAAGGGAGAATTATCAACATCAAGTGGATTAGCACTATAATAGGTAGGCCCTCTTATTCGATTCTAATATAAGTAAATTTACATTAGATTGTATTTTTTGTGGCTAGACCCACTCTTGAGCTAGAGGGATTGCCTCTATCCATAGAGAGGATTTACCTACTCCACACTCCCACCCTCTCCCTCTATGTTGAAAGAAAAATTAGCAGAAGTGACACTTACACTCACCAAGCACGCGAATCTCACTTCTCAGAAAACAAACTAGACCACTCTCATGTGTTGACAAGTAAGAGTTGAGGCAAATCTTTAAGATAATGGCAACCGAGGCATCGTACCAGATGGGGCTCCTACACCAAATGTTGTGAGGTCTAGTTGGGATGTCATACTTGGGAGATCCCTTGATTTTGGTGGGTCCAGCACCGTCAACACCATGATAGATGTATGTTTATGATCTAACATATCTACTATTGCATGACTCTAGTAGAGACATGATGATGACACAAATGAAGATGAATGATGTGGATCCCTAGTAAAAGGGAGAATCTCTTCTCAAGATTATTAACCTTATTATGATTTCCATTATGTGCTATTGAAGTATGATTTATGTGCATCTGATAGTATTGATTTGCAACAGAGTCTCAGATCTGAAGCCCATACCAAAATTAGGGTTTCTTCTCCAATCGTAGTAACAAATCTAGGAGATTTCATCCCTGATTGCATGCATGCTAAGGCCTAAACAACGTCTAGGCATCTAAAGTTGTTCCCATGCTAACCTAAAGAGAGTGACCAGAGGTTTGGAAGTTTTTGACCATCATCTAAAGATTTCTGAAGCTTTCTGAACTCTGAATCATGATGTTCCTAACATATTCTACCACTGTTAACTGGTTTATGAAGTTATTGAGTTAACTTAATGATCATATAATGAAGTATTGTGCATGAAATGAGATAGTCACCTGGAAGATATCAGGGCCACAAATGTATTGCATATAACAACAAGATTTGCTAATAGGAAAAGGTTGAATGTTTGCCATAACATGAACATGCAGACTGAACTTGTGTTTGCAAGTGACCGGGACATACCTATAGATATGTCACTATATTTGTGCTACAAGAGGTTGGCATGATTTAGCAATACTGGCATATATAAAAAATGTTTTGTCATGATGATTGACAATAACTTTGAATTTATGATTGAGATGTGTTTTGACTATAGATCTTTCTTTGATAGCATTTGGACTTGACCTGGTATCTAGTGATTAGATTTGACTATTGTTGATTTTCCCTGATATTGATACTATGTGGGCATGATGACTTATTTGGAGATTAGCCTCCTTATTCTTAGCACAATAGTTGAAATAATGATAGTTGTGATTTGGCATGAAAAATGGAACATGCATGATTCATCCTTGATGCATGCATGTGAACCTAGTGACATGATGACTTATATTATGATTCTGAGAATGAATTAATCAAGTTCGGATTGATAATGCATGACTTGTTGACATGATGAAGTCATGCTTTGATGTGAGCTACACTTGTCTCCTAGTTGAAAGTATTAATACTATGATAATGATGACTTTGGTAATGGTCATGATTTGGCTTATAAACTCTAATGAGTTGACCTTGTTGATTGATGGTATAACATTGAGTTATGTAAGGATAATTATGGTGGATTAATAGGGCATGGTACCTATAGAGAGATTTGCATGAAGTAAGCTCCTTGATCCAGATATGTCTATATTTGACAATTATCTAATGAAGTGAGGATGATGAGTTCCATGGTATGGCTTTGATATTGATTATGGTTTTGGTTTTATATCTTGATGATCTACTTGTGATAGGTGATGAGCCTCTGATGATCTAAATCAGAGGGAGATGGATTATGAAGCTTGAAATAATATATCATGGCATGATGACTTGATTTCTGGAATTTGGGAAAGAAATTTCATATTGCAAAGCTATTGGAAAATGTTTTTGAATAACGAAAATTGAAAATCCTTGGATACTTGGATTTGAAGTTCAAGATTTTTTTGAGCTTGACATGGCATCCGATGGTTGAAGCATTGATGTTCTATTTTGAACATCCATTTGTATATGTATGATGTGCATAGAACCTTAATGAATTCATGAGTGAGTTGCTTCACTCACATAGAGTTGCCTCCGAGCATGCTTTGAAAAATCCGCATGGTGTGTTCTACCACATGACTATTTTGTGTCATCAATGGGAAGATCAGTAGGTAATAGGATGGGTTGAGATAACCTGATATGATTCTGGGTTGAGGGTAAGTTCCTTGATTAAATTCCAGGGTCGACGGTGTACTCCCCTGTGTGATACATTATCCTATTTCTCAGTATTGGTGGAAGCTATTTCTCCCCATTGTGGTTCCAGGTTGAGACGTGCTCCTTGGTGATATGCCCTCTGATGATGGTTGATGATGATATTTCAGGTAGCAGCCCGCTAGTAGAGATTCTAGATAGAGATAAGTAGGAATACGCAAAGGATAGATCGAGATATACAATGATGATTTGTGATTATGAGACACTTGAGATGGACATGGCATGATGACTACATGACGTAGATAATCCGTGATGATACATGATGACACTCGAAGATTTCAGAATGGCATATTGTTGCTTGGACAAATATTTACATGTGGAATTATCCCTAGTTGAGAGGGATGTTAATTTTTGCAAATGCGATAAAATACCACCTTTGACAACTCAAAATACCAATATAATGATTGCATTAGATTCCTCTTTTCAAGACGACCAAAATCGTCTTAAAGATCACCCAATGTAGGGTGGACAATGCCTGCTCAATGTGAGAGCATCACTAGTTTGATTTGTTGAGTGCCTCTCTAAGTGAAGCAACTCTTGCATGTAGATAACCGATCTCTGATTTGCATTTTTTATTTCATTGCTTCTAATTTTTTTTTACTTATTCCAACTCGACTTTGAGGGAGTTTCAATGTATGCATGAGGAACTTGAAGAAATGGTGATATGAAAAGGAAGGGATGATGAAGCACAGGGGAGTGAAGGGGTAGAGGAATGGCGTTGAATGGGAATATGGTAGAGGATTGCTCACCAGGTGGGGTATTTAAGGATTTTTTGGCACAATGTTGAGTAGAAATTTGGATAGCGATTTCTGTGACCAATCAAAAGATGTGTTGCAAGTGGGATCGTCATTTGAGTGTACCTTCCTATGAAGGTGCTCAAATCGACATAGGGAATTACATTTTGGATCTTGGAGATTTTTTATTATCAAAGAGGTTGTGAATGCCATCATTTATGAAGGAATCCATCTCAACTTTTGAGGAGAGTGTGTCAATCTTCCCAATTTGCATGTGATCTCTGTAAAAATCAGGGAATGTGTAGGGTGTGTGCCTCATCATTGACTCTGAATTCACCTTAAGGTCGATGATAGGCTCACTTTTCTTGATCATAAGATTCTACATTTTTTTCTCTAAGTACATGATATAAAGTTACATCCTATGGACATGATAGATGATGCTAGATTCAAATTACAATTTGGAAGAGATCTGCATTTTTGGGCCTAGTTCCTTTGGTCTTCCGTAGGATGAGGATAGTAGAGTCTTCAAACATGATGAGATTCTTTATGCAGCAGTCACAAAGAATTTTGATTCCTAGGAGAAGCTCATAAGCTTCTGCTCTATTGTTTGTGTCATTTCCATGTCTCCATTCATAGGATGTTTTTTCTTCTCCTTTAGATTTGATTATGACTCCCCCTGCTCCATCTCTTCAAAGATTGTGTTTGGAGGCCCCATCAAAGAAAAGACAGGGTAATTTTTTTCTTTTAACTAATCCTTAAAATCTATGTCTTTCAATCTAATTTTCCAATTTGAGGGAGTGGGTTGGCTTCTCGGTGGATTGAGTATGATGTGTGGAGTCTTTTCCAAAACAAATTTGAACAACATTTCTTCTTCCACTTGTAGGCTCTGCTGATCTAGTTTATTATTACTTTTTGAAAGAATGGTTTCTGTTGAGAGGCTCCAGACTTTAGAAATTATCTTCCTTTGCTTTGGTTTCTTGATTTGAAAGATGCTTTTGATCTTGGCTAACTAGAGCTTCCAACATAGGAATGTAGGAAGGCTAAGCCAAAAGCGCTTAAGTAATCTCTTATTTTTAAAAGTGTATGAACAGCTTGAGTTCCATTGGGCAAATAACTCAATGATGTTTAGATCAAAATATATTTGTACAAGAAGAGGGTGGAACGCAACCTTCCACCATTTTTTAGAAAATGTACATGAGAGGAACAAGTGTTGGATTTTTTCCACAATAGTTAGGCATAGGGGGCATATTGGTCGACCTTAAATGATACACTTTCTAAGATTGTCAATTTTCAGTATCTTCCCCCATAGGAGGGTCCAAATGAATAACTTGATCTTACTAAAACTTTCTATCTTCCAGACTACTTTCCAATAAGGCCAATTGGGTCACTGCTCTTATTCTCCTTGAAAGGAATCATATCCATTTTTGACTGTGTAATCCTTCAATGTCAGATTCCATTTAAAACTATCATGTTGCTTGAGCTTTGAGGTCTAAAATGGGCCTCCTAAGAAAAATGTACAACCAAAATAAACTTTATAAGAACCAATAGGATTCAAGATGATGATGTCAACCATGGGGGATGATTCACCATTTTTGGAGTAAAAAAGTAAAATTATTAAAAAATAATAAAATAATAAAACTACTTTTTCAACTAGTATTTTCAACTTATCTCCCTAAGGTTTTACTCAAATTTCAAGTTGGAGTACTTGTTGGATGAAAAATTTAATTCCTCATCCAAGTAGTAACCATGTTGCATACTTTTTATGGACCCTACTACACGAAAAATGAGAAATACATGGAAAAACGTAATTGCAATAATGTTTTTCATGTATTTCTCATTTTTTGTGTAGTAGGGTACATTGAAAATATGCAACATGGGTACTCCTTGGATGAGGAATCGAATTTTGCATCAAACGTGTGTTTTCACTAAAAAATTGAGTAAACCCATAGGGAGATAAGTTGAAAATACGAGTTGAAAAAATAGTTTTTTCTTTTTTCCCTCTAAAACTTGTTGATGTAATCTAATATTATTTTATTATTTCCACTATTATTTTATAATTTCCTTAGGAGGCTCATTTTAGACCTCAAAATTCCCCTAATGTGTTTCACCCTTTACGTGTTGTACAAGAAGATTCCATTGGTGTTGAAGTTTGGGTGGGATGCTTAGGGTTTTCCAACCTTTCTAAGAAAAGTCACTCTGTTCCCGATCTGAAATTTGAGCCAGTTTAGAGATGCCTTTTATTACAAGCCAATTCTTGAGTTGCCAAGGTTCTAGAATAGAGGATAACTTAAGCCCGCTCATAATACTTTCATCCCAAAGATTTATCTATTTTCCTCCCCCAAGGATTTTAGATGTATGGGATTGAATGAGAGGGAGTATTTTTTTGCATAATTCCCAAATTGGAGTACAAGGTTTGGTAGGTATTTGAGTTTGGAAGAGATGATGTTGATGGGTATCCGTATATTTTCCTTCTAAGAAGTTCTTCCACGAGGTGGTTCTTTTATGATTAGACTCCACATTATTTCCATGCCCAAGGCCTAAGTTAATCAGTCCTAGTTGTTTTATTACTTTTCCTCCTCTTTAATAAGGGGTAGTTACTTTTTTCCAACTGAGAAGACTGGATTTTTTGGTATATGTTCTACTTCCTTGCCATAAAAAAATTGTTATGACAAGCTCTATTTGCTTTTGTATTCCTATAGGTGCTTTCAAAATCGCAAACTGGTATAAAGGAAGGGACGAAAATATAGATTTAATTAGAATGAACCTGCCCAAATTTAACCAGTGCATTCCCCATTGTTGAATTTTCCTCTTCATTTTGTCTATGATCTCTGTCTAGACCTAAATATTCTAATTTTTCTTGGATATTGGCATACCTAGATTCATCTTGCAAGGAATGTAAAATATTTGTGATATGCACTGAAGTATTCTTGGAGGGGTATTCCAACCATATATACTACTCTTTAGCCTGTTGATAAGTCCTCCCAATGCTTCCAAGAATTGGTATAGAATGGACTTGAATCTTCTAGCCACAGTGGAGGAGGTTCCTCGTATAAAAAATGTGTCATCAACAAACTGAGTGTGGTTCATGCTTTTGACTCCTCTACTGTACTATATTGCAATGAGTATCCCTCTTTTCATGGCATGCTCAAATTTCCTGCTAAGAGTTTCTGCCATAATGATGTAGAGGAATGGTGAAATAGGGCACCCTTTCCTTAGTCCCCGGGTGCTCTAGAAGAACTTTCCTAGTCTTCCAATCACCAAAGGAGCTGTCCATGGATTATAGATGCATGTTGGAAAATGTAACTAGTTTCAATATTCATAGTTGTCATTGTACTCATGTCATTATGTATATCTTACATTTTTTTCTTCTAAATAAGACTACTCTATTATTCACATTAAAGGTGTACAATTACATCATGACTAGTGTCAAAATCAGCTGCCTAGAAGGAAAGGCAGATTGAAACAGAAAATTGTCCAAGACAGAGAGTTTGGACAAGACCATGTGATGTAGTCCCACACAGGGGAACCATTGTCAACCATCTTGGCCTTACTGACCTTACATACATTCCCAAAAAAAACATGCGTAATGAACCCTGGCATAACAACAATTACAAAAATTATCAACTATAACAAAAAGCCCTCTATACTGGGCTGCATAACCTGAGACAGAGCTGCAGAGCATGAATTAGGTGTCTAGAGGCTCCTCCACAATTCTGCACCATCCAATGCTAGACAGATCCTAAGCATGAGCAGCATCGTTCACATACGGACCTGGGGCCATTGGCTCCATCACCATGTTATTAACATTGCTCGTAGGAATCTCCATAGCTCGCGGAGAGTCAGGATTCGGCCCAGAAACTAAGCTAGGGTCCTCCTTATGAGAGTTGGACTCTCCCCCTTCCTATGCTTCCTCGAGAAAGAGCACCGAGACATGAGCAGTAATCCTGGGACGATTCAGGGTGCAATTGAAAGTGAAG
Organism: Pinus taeda; assembly: GCA_000404065.3. Classification (NCBI taxonomy): domain Eukaryota; kingdom Viridiplantae; phylum Streptophyta; class Pinopsida; order Pinales; family Pinaceae; genus Pinus; species Pinus taeda. The sequence continues at coordinate 31,895 of APFE030570600.1, forward strand.
ATTGCAGAGCCAAAAGAGGGTGAGGATGAGGAACCTGGAGGACTGGGCTCAAGGAATTGACTGGGCCACAGAAAGCGCCCTCTCCCGCTGCGAGTGCGGGGGTAATGGCTTGAAATGAAGTCATTGGAGGGAGACAAGGATGATGGGCTAGAGGGCGCCCTCTGAGGGGTGCCTCTATGGCTTCTCATCCTATGGCAGAGTCGAGGCATGTCGACAACAATGACGCCTTTGTGAGAACCTGAACAAGCAACCAGAGAAGCAGGGCGTAGGCCAGTCCAGGAGACTGACTGAGGCAGCTTCGCCGATCTAACAGAGTAGGAAACCAAAGCTTCAGAGAAAATCCAGGAAACTGCCTAAGGCAGCTTCGCTGATCTAACAGAGCAGGAGCCCAACTTCATTGCATCCAACCAACATAACATGAGAGACACCAGAACAAACCCATGGCAGAGGCTAGATTTATTTCCCTCTCCCCTGCCTCTAGATGCGATCGCTATTACTATGGCATTCATGAGAGCCAAGAGCCATAACATATCAGAGCATGTGGAGGTGAAAAATAATTCAAGGTAGCCTGCAGTAATTCTTTTAAACGCAACAATTTCCACATGCAGATGATCATCCGTTGACTGGTTAATAACTTCGTTGTACAAGGTTGGTAGGTGGCGGCCTTTCTCACCCCACCCTCGTCCCATCGAATTTAAAGCCATCTTAAGCACCCGCATCCGGAATATGTATATCTTATGTTACAAGAATAAGAAGAAAGAAAAATATTATTTTAAGCATGGGTTCCATGCTTCATTATATTGGTCATCTAGGTCAAGAATGCATTTCATGCTCCTACAGTTTGTCAAGTCAAAATGATATTTTTCTTGAGTAATGGCAATGATTTTCAATTGTATAAGACCCTATTGGGAAAACTATAACATGTAAAAGATATTAATTATGGGTCCAGAAAGTCAAAACAAGCCTCCAAGCACAAGTTGGTCCTACTAGCAAGAAGTCAGACGAGAAAGGGGTATTCGACCTCATGAAAGGAATATATATAGAAGAAAATTCAACCCCATTTTTCACTAATTTTATCTTGTTGGGTGTTTTGGGTTGACCTAGGTTCAATTCTTTACTGCACACCAACAAAACCCTTAGTCGCTGGTGCTTTCAGCAACAACCTACAAATAGGTCGCAGTCTCACTCGAAGTGACTGTGGGTTGATGTAGAACTAGGTTTCTTTAGCCTTGAGGGATGATGTGATGTGGTATTTTTTTGTTCACTTTACTTAAAATTCATACATTACTTCACCACATTGCATTCATTTCTTAAAACATATCATATACATCCATAAACTTCACTATACTGAAATAAAGTACGACTGTAACAAACAGATACTTAAGAAAATAAACAAATGAAGACATAGATTGTACCGTGGTTCATCCCAATGTGGGACTACGTCCATAATATTTTTTTCTTATAATAGGGATTTGTAAAACAAATAGTTCTAAACCTGTGCACTAAGTTGCAGACCTAGGCCTCCGCGCGCTCGGATGCGGAGCGTCGCTTTCCTCCAAAGTACAGATCATAATAATTCACCCATAAACATCTATCTGGCTCAGAAAGATTAATTCTCTCCTTTATTATTCATCCCTATATATCCTATTACATTGAGGGATATATCATCACAATATCATGGTCCATATACTATGGAATCCCCTAATACAAGATATTATAGTCCAAAAACCATTCATTGTTTACAACATTACATTTATTTAACAAAAATGTGGGGCTTTGGTCTGCCCCTAAGCCCATATACCACACAGTCCACTTTGGTGCTTCGCTGGTCTACTGCGTGGTCCACTTTGCGCTCCGTTGCATCCTTCAATTTGCACTCTGCTCCAAAAAATACAGATTCTTTGCCCCAAAAGCTAGCCAAGTTGGGTTGCACCCAACAGACCCCCAACACACACATGCGACTCGTCTTGAGTCACTCAACTGCTTTGCCTCTGATTTTGTCTGCAATTTTGTTGTAGGCCTCGTTGAACTGTTGCAAATTTTCTGTCAACTACTTTTCCTCGCTGTGCACTACCTCCAGTAATGCCTCTGTGACATGTTCTATAGCCTTCTGTGCCAATGCTCTCTCCCTCTATCGAAGCTGCTAAAGCTTCTCATCCACTACCTGTGATAGCTGGAGGGTCTCATCCTGCCAAGGCTAAGTCCTTTCTATCAAAATCTACTCCTTCTTCTTCAGCTCCTCAATGTTCTTCTAAAGGGCCTTACTCTCAATGATCTTCGTGAGCTTCTATAAGATTGGTAAGGTCTTTGCAGATTCCTGAATTTCCTCGAACTGCCACTGCTTTTGGTGCATTTCTTCCTGCAGTTTTTGTAGGTTTGTATCTTCCTGTAGCAAAGTCCAAATTTGCATACTTTCATCTATAATTTCCCCATAGTCTACCAATGTTGTGGAGATGCTGTCCATCCCAGTATTTAGGTCAGTCTCCCATTGATACCTTACTTCCTGTGGCATAGTTGGCTACAACCTCATTTTCGACTCACTAATCTGCATTTCGTATTTAAATTACACTGCGACAATTTTATCATTATGCTCATTTATTGCAAGGTCGAGCTTCACGACCTTGTATTTTGATGGTTCTTCTTCTCAGACATCAAGGTCCGAAATTACTTTGCGTGTTGTTTCCACTGCCTCCTTGAGCTTCTGGTGCTCCTATTCTATTTGATCCTTTTCTTGGATCACATTCTTAATCTTCTGCCATACCGCAACTTTCTTCTTTTCCACCTGTAAATTCAAGCGTGATGTATGTTGTTCCCTTAGTTTTAATTCTTCTATAATCTCCAAGTGCAGCTTGTGTAGTCATGGCAGTGACACTGTTGTGATGTTTATGTTGATATGTTTCCATTCTTTGGCCTGCTCTTGGATTTTAGCTGATTCACATTGTAGGGCCCTTGCAGGTATCTGTGCCCACCTCGTTGTAAGTGTGGGCTCTATCTGTATTTCTATTCCAACCCTTTCCTTTATCTATGTGGGCTATCTGACTGTTAGCACTAAAATATTTAAATATGAAATCCTCTCCTGCACACCTGTGAGGAGTGCGTCGTATAGATGTTCTACTTTATTCCAAGATTCAACCATTGCCTCCTAAATCCTATATCCAATCTGCTCTAGGTCCCCATCATTAGGGACTATTGATGTGATATCTTTTATTTTATCCACCTTGTGCTTCTTTCTAATATTTGTGGAAGATTCATCATGGGCATAACTTTTCTCCATGACAGTTTGCTATGTTTCTGCCTTTTCTGTCTCCTTAGTCTTATCCTTGCTTCCTTGAGAATCCTCATCATGGTTCTCTTCATCATGGATTTCTTCTTCCTCTTCCTCTTCTTCCGATTCATGTACAACCTACTCCTTGTCTTTTCCACTAGCTTCACCATGGTGTGAAGTGTCCACCTCTTCTTCTTCTGTTGCACTGTCTCCTTCTTCCTCCAATGGAGTCATCCACTCTGTGGGCCATGTATTCACCAGTTCTAATAGATCATCTTCTGTAACCATATATGGCAGTGCATGCCATTTCTTATTTGTGTCTCTGCGTTCCTGTATGTATAGTTTGTGAAAGTCTACCTTAAACTTTTCCATAGAGCTATAATGCTAGTGTAAGCTCGGTGAAAGTCACGGGTGCTGGTTTACAAGCATATTAAATCCATGTGGTATAGTACAAAAAAAGTTCTATTCTCCTGCACTCATGATTCTTGGGCGGTAAACCACAATGAAGCCTACCTCATCGCTTGATAGATATCTGAAGGCACCTGAGGGAATTGTGAGTCCTCTGACTCTTTCCATGCTAACATAGCAATAATTAAAATCAACCAAGCGTAGTCAAAAGTTGTACCTTTCTCCTAGACCTTGCGACAGCCGTTCATGAACTCCTTGCATAGTTATCCAACCCAATTATACTGGACTCCATTGGCGCACTGTGCAACTAATGATACCACCAACATAATAACTTCATTTGTGCAACATTTCCTCATAATATTCCCAGCTAGTATGTGTGCTGTGAATTGAACTTCTTGGTCGTTGATTGAGTTTATGTCATAACCTCTTTATCCTTTGATCAACCCAAACTTTTTCTTCATACTATCCACTATGGCATGGTCCTGATCCTTTCCAACAAACTCCTCCGTGAAGTTCCACCTTTGATAGGGTAATATCGTGATCCTTCAAATCAACATTAGGTATATGGGGAGCTTATTTCCCATCCATAAGTTTCCATCATGCACTAACACAAGCAACTGACACACGCATGATGTTCTCCCCCTAACTCCTACCGAACTCTTGCCAAAGTGTGACATGTTCAACATATTAAGCAATCCTGACTGCACCAACCCATCTGCCCACTATTGTGGTTCCAACCTCTTCACTTCGATTTCTGGGTAGTGTACTTGCTTCAAGTACCAGTTTGGTGCAAACTGGGGGTACTTTTTCCTATTGTTAAAGTCATAATCTATGAACTTGAGCTGGATTTTTCCTAAAAATTCTCTTGAAAAAGGCACAACTTCCAACAATAATGGTGTAAACATCCTATACTTCACATCTTTGTATTCATTCACTGGTTTGGCATTTGGTTTCCTCAGCGGGATATATGAGGGTAGAGGTGAGAGGAACATTGCTCCACCTTCCACTGCCTGTATCTCCTCCACTTCTTCTTCATTGTCTTTGACCTGCTGAGGTTTAATAGGTTTCTTGTCTTGCTTCTTTTCTATTCTTTCTTCCTTGGTTGGTTTCCTCATTGGGGATTTCTGATGTTTCTGTGGTGACGATGTTGTTACTTTGGGCAATGCTACTATGGGTATTTCAACTGATGTTTTGGGCATACCAGCAGCTTCCATGATTCCAAACAATCCTTTGTCATGAAAATTTCGCACAATTTCCTCCCAAGAATGCTCAGACAACATACATAATGAACTCTTTCTAGCTTCTTCACAATGTTTAACACTCGAGCTCTCGATTTATAAAATTTCTTATTCTGGGTTGGAGGTGGCTATTTATAATAATTTTTGCATTCGAACCCCATCATAAGATTTGATTTTATCCACATTGTGTTTAAATTTTCTTATTAATTTCATATCTATCCTTAAATATTGTCAATCTGTCATCACAAATGCGACTTTTCTGCATATTTTCACCCTTTAGCAGTCATATTTCTACTTTTCGGCAAACTTTGATGCGTTCGAAATTGTAGTGCACATCCGTCTTATGTCGCGGCTCTTGTGAAATTCGACATATTCCAAATTGTAGTGAAGTACTTTCTTGGTCGAAGATCTCTGCAGCGTAGTTGATAGTCCATTGCCCACTTTTGACTGCATGTGACACTAAGACTCTTCTCCTTTCTTCTCAGAGTGAGCTTGCAGGGACAGGGTCATCTCTATACAACTTCAACCTACTACCATTTAATTTTCCCTGAATCAATTCTCCATTTAACTTTTCTAACTGAACTGTGCCTCCATCAGTAATATACTTGATAACATATGGGCCTAACCAATGCATTTAAAATTTCCCTGGGAATTTCATAAACTTATTGTCATAGAAGAGAATAAGGTATCCTACCTAAAACTTATTTTTCTTAATATGCCTATCATGCCAGGCCTTTTCCCTTGCTTTTTTTACTTGTTCATGGAAAACTACCATAAATCTATCTTATTCCAGCGCAAGCAACTGTGACATTCTTTCTTCCATTATGTTAGGGTATGCCATATTTGTAAAAGATGCAATCCTTAGGCTAGGGACAATGTATTCCATGATTCTCACAACTTCATTCCCATAAACCAACCTGAAGGGTGTTTGACTTGTCAATTTCTTGCATGTAATCCTATAAGCCCATAATACTGTTGGAATTCTAAGATCCCAGTCAGCTCTATTGACATTGCATACTTTATTCAGTACATTCTACAAAATCTTGTTCAATGTTTCCACAATTCCATTGGCCTGAAGATGATAGGGGGCACTCTTCTGGTGATAAACTTGAAATTATTGAGTCAATGCTTCACTGCTCTTATTCAAGAAATGTGACCCTTGGTCACTCATCAAGATCTTTGGACACCAAAATCTAGATAATATGTATTAAAAGATAAAATTCACATCAATTTTTGCACTACAATCCCTTACGAGTTGTGCTTTAGCCTGTCTCATTAAATAATCAGTTGTTATAATTATATACCTCACACCAGTCCTTTTTCCAGGTGGATTGATGGGTCCAACAAAATCAATGGCCTACTTATCAAAGGCCTGCAATGTAACTTGTGGTACTAATGGAATTTCATCTCTTCTTGAAAGCTTCCTTGTTCTTTGATAGACATCATAAGCTCGACAATACTCCTTTTCATATTTCTGTAGTGTAGGCCACCACAATCCTGCTCTCAAAATTTTCTGCGCAGTAGCTTTTCCTGCATAATTTCCACCAGTTATACCACCATGAGATTCTGCTAAAATGAACTGTCTTTCATGCTCAGGAACATACTTGTGCAGTATCTCATCAAGTCCCATCTTATATAAGTGTCCTGCTATCAATGAAAAATATGCTTCCTTAACCACCAATTATTTCTTCTGCTGTGTAGTGTATTCTGAAGGAGCCATCCCTATGGTTAAGAACTAAATAAAATCAACGAAGTGATCATATTCTACTTTGATTGAAAACAACCATGCATCAAGGAGATTATCCTTTATATTCGTTGATTCTTCTCCTGTTTCCAATCTTGACAAATGGCCAGGTCCAACATTCAATCTTTCTGGATTAACAACAATCTCAAAATCATACTCTTGAAATAAAAGTAGCCATCTGCAAATTTTTCCTCCTAAAACAAGCTTATTGACCAAATACTTTAGTGCAGAGTGATCTAAAAACATCTTTAAATGCGATCCCAACAAATAATATCTAAACTTTTGTAAAGCATATGCCATAGCCAGTCCTTCCCTTTCTGGAGTGGTGTAGTTCTTCTTTGCTTTAGACAAATTCCTACTTGCAAAAGCTATAGGATGATCGATTTATCCTACCCCAGACTGTGTTAATACCACTCCTAAATCTATACAAGAGGCATCCACATGAACATGTAATTCCTTAGTCCAATTAGAAAATACTAGTATAGGTGCAACTACCATCTTTTCTTTTAGTGTGTCGAGGCTCTTTTGACATTCTTCATTTCATTGCAAAGTTGCATCCTTCTTTAGTAGTTTCTCCATAGGTGCAATAATCTGAGCATATCCTTTGATAAACTTCCTATAATATTTTGTATGTCCCAATGTATTGTGAAGCTCTCTCACTGTCTTAAGTGCAGGAAAATTCACAATGATAGCAATCTTCGCAGGGTCTGCCATTAATCCTTGCTTGCAAACAATGTGTCCCAACAATATACCAAAAGGTACACAGAATATGCACTTCTTAATATTCAAATAAATATGATATTGCCTAAGTGTGTTGATCATAAGCCTTAAGATTCCAACATGTTTTCTCAGCAACCCAAATATTGTCCAATCATCAGAGTATACTTCTAAAAAGTTGTTAATATACTCCTTGAAAGTTGCGACCACTACTCTAGAAAATATAGCATGAGCATTCTTCAATCCAAAAGGCATCATTTTGTACTGATATGAACCCCATTCTATCACAAATGTGGTCTTATGTCAATCTTCAAGTGAAATCCTAATCTGATGATACCCTGAAAATCCATCTGCAAATGAATAGACTTCTTGACCTCCTACATTGTCCAATACTTCGTCAATGAAAGGATTAGTGTTAGGTCCGCATACTACTAGTGTAATCCCTTATTGTTATTAGTACAACTCCCTTATTATATTGTTGTGCCCATGTAGTCCCCATATTTTTATTATTGTGCCCCATAGAAGCCTACTATTGTTATTATTGTGCCCTTACATTATTATTGTTATGTCGGCTTTGATTATATTATGACCCCTTAGACTCCTACATATAGAAAGGAGGTCTTTTCATTTGTCTCATCCAATAATTATTCATTTGTGTAATGTAAAGGAGGTTGCCCCCTCGAAGAGGCTTATCTCTAAGGTGTTGATCTATCTTTTCTATCTTTTTGTGAGCTGGTTTCATAACATTTGGTATCAAAGCTTTGGATTCTAGGGTTTTTCTGCTCCAAACAACTCATCATGGAATTTTCGCTATAACTATTTTTCTGTGATGTTTCAGAAGCTAAAAAAAATACCCATTTGAGGTGTAATCTCGCTGAACCTCGGGCCCGAATGTCAGATCTTGTCTCACTATATTTTCGAAGATATGATCTGAGGAAGTTAGGCGTTTTCCAAGCTCCATAATTTCATCTAAAACAGGTCATCATGGAATTTTCACTATAACTATTTCGCTACGAAGATTCAGAAGCTAAAAAAAAAAACTCATTTGAGAAGAAATCGTTTTGAATCTCGGATCCAAATTTCAGATCCCGTCTCGCTATATTTTCAAAGATATAATCTAAGGAAGTTAGGGTTTTTCCAGACCGCCGAATTACATTCCAAATAGGTGACATGGGGAAAATCATCATAACTATCTCTCTAAGCATCAGATTGAAATTTCATCAGAAGTTACATAAAGAGGACAAACTATTGTTTTCTATGTATATTTTCTAGATCCAAAGGTCAAATCAGTGACACATGGCACTTCATACAAGTTCCCTCTTCTGAAAAGGTATATAATCAGGTCATCTTGGGAGATTGTGAATAACTCCTAGGAGAATCCAATTTCGATCAGACTGGTGGCATTGGAAGGAGGATGCAGAGGGCTACTGCAAGTCATGATTTTTGAACTAGAAGATTTGATATTACAAAGTTACATCCATTTCAAGATCGAGCTCCCAAAATCAAGAAAAGGCGATATGAGGAAGCTTGATGGCAAGGATCTAGTAAATTGGATACTACATATGGAGAAATATTTTGATCTACATGGTGTACCACTGTTACAAAAGGTACATATTGCATGTAATTATTTAGAACCGAATCAATTTTTATGGTATAAAGGGCTTTGTTCTCGTAAACCACTTGTCACGTGATCAATTTTCATGGAGGAAATCATAGCACATTATGAGGATACCAAGAGCAACACCTTCTTTAGCCAATTGATAAATCTCAAACAAAAGGGTTCAATGGCAGAGCAAATTGAGGACTTTCAAAAATTGAATATAAGGGTAAATGATATTCTAGAGAAGCAAAAGATAAATAGTTTTATCTATGCCATGGAAGCTGATATCAATGATATGAAAGCACATTGGAAGAAAGGCATCGAAGATTTGAAGAAAGACATGGAAGGTTTGAAGGAAAGTGGGACAAAGATGCTACAAGAAAGGCCTCCTAATGATGAAAAGGATCAAGAAACGTCAAAAGAAGAGGAAATGCACTGGGAACCAACCCTAGAGAAAGAACAAATGAATAATACCATATATTGTATTCCAATGGCAGGAATTACCACTCCTCAAACTCTCACGATAGAAGGACATATCAAGAAGAAGAAGGTTCAAGAAGTGAAATATCAGGAAGAAAAGTATCAAGAAACATCAAAAGAAAAGCATACTCACCAGGAACCAACCCCAGAGAAAGAAGAAATGAATCGAACCATATCTTGCAATGCATTGGTCGGAATTACCACTCCTCAAACTACAAATATAGAAGGACATATCAAGAAGAAAAAGGTAATAGTGTTGATTGATTCGGGTAGTACCCATAATTTATTCATTGTAAGATAGCCAAGGAATTGAATTGCTTCGTATATCTAGCACCAGAGTGTCAAGTGACAGTTGTAAGTGGAGGAACCATAAATTGCTTTGGAAAGTGCCATAATATCAAGCTATCCATGGGAGAATATGTATTGGATAGCCCAATGTTTTCCATTCCAATGGGTGGTACTAATGTTATACTAGGAGTCTAATGGCTACAATCCTTGGGTACAATAGCTTTTAATTTTCAAGAACATTTCATGAAATTTTCTTCGGAAGGAAAGGAAGTTGAATTAAGGGGTATCATAGGGAAACCAGGAAAGATAATCAGCTCCAACAAAATGAAAAAGCTTCTAAAGAAAGAACAACAAGGCGTAATTGCACAATTATGTTCTCTAATGAGACAATGATTGTTCTCTAATTGGACAATCATTCCAAGGTATTTGAGACTCCCAAAGGTCTCCCACGTATTCGTGATGATGATCATGCTATTCATTTGATTCCAGAAAGTGTTCCTCCAAATACCAGGCCTTAGAGATATCCATATGACCAAAGGAGTGAAATTGAACATATGATTGCAAAAATGGTAGAGGTTGGTATAATTATCCAACAGATGAATGGAAGAATGGTGAAGCAGGGTGGGAACTCATTCAAAGGCTGCCGAAGATCCCAGTTCCAACAATATTGCCAAAACTTGACAAGGAAGGAAAAATCATATTGGAACTTGAAGCATTCACAAAATCGAGAAGTTGACAACAACAAAATCAATCAATTTTAGAGTATCTAATCAAGTGGAAGAACTTATCCACTGAAGCTTCCACATGGAAGGATGAAAATTTTATACAGAAGCATTAAGAACTACTCAAGCGTTGAGGACAACACTTTTTGAAGGAGAGGGGAATGTTAGGTCCGTATACTACTAGTTTAATCCCTTATTGTTATTAGTACAACCCCCTTATTATATTGTTGTGCCCATGTAGTCCCCATATTGTTATTATTGTGCCCCATAGAAGCCCATTATTGTTATTATTGTGCCCTTAAATTATTATTGTCATGTCGGCTCTGATTATATTATGATCCCTTAGACTCCTATATATATAAAGGAGGTCTTGTAATTTGTATCATCCAAGAATTGTTTATTTTGTAATGTAAAGGAGGTTGCCCCCTGGAAGAGTCTTATTTCTGAGGCGTTGATCTATATTTTTTTGAGCTGGTGTCATAACAATTAGGGAATGGGTCATGTAGACATGCATCATTTAACTTCCTCAAATTAACAAAAATCTTGATTTATCCTTGAATTTTCTTTTCTTGTACCACCATAGTACTTACCCACTCTGATTCTTTCACTGGTTCATTGGTTCTAGTTCTTATCATTTTATCAAGTTCTATCTTCACTTTTTCTTTGTACTTTCGATTCAGTCTATAATGTCTTTGCTTAACTGGCTTTACATCAGGCTTCGGAGGAATCTTCATGACTCTTAGGTCTCCTAGTATTCCCTTCATATCTAAAACTTTAGTGGGAAATAACTCTTGGTATTCATGTCGAAGGTCTGTAACATTGCTAATTGTTTCTTCATCCCAATAATCTCCTATCATTGCAAACTTTGGTTCTTCTTCTAATCCTATATTCACCTTCTTTGTCTTTAATGGCTTTGTTATATAAGGTATTTCTAGCTTAGGTCCATTCACTTCGTGGTATCCTTCTGATTCTGCTATGTCAATGTTCTGAGGGTCTTCTTCTTCATCTGCAGTGATGTTATAGCATTTTAGTGCATTCTGTATCTGTGCAACCCAATCATGTTGCTGCCAAGTCTATGGGATTACATTCTCAAAAATATTCTTCTTAATTGTCTGAAGAGACAAGTCTATATATGAATTATCATATTAAGAGTTGAAAGTTAGTATGAAACCATCAACCATATCTTCCTAATTCATAGTACCATGTCGAAATTCTATTTCTAGTTACCAATTCTTAGGAATTGTTTCTAATGTATGGATGAATCCATGCACCCATTGTTCTGGTGGAATCTCCTTCCATGTTGTGCAAAGTTGGACAAGCTCTCTAGGATCATTTTGACCATCATATTTTATTTCTACTTCTATTTCTATCTGTCAAAATCTTATCCACATCAATGTTCGACACTCTTACCATCCTCCTACATTCCTCTTATGTGCATTCCACCATCTAGTAGGAGTGGCTCTTAGGGTTATATCCAAAGCTAACAATATTTCTCATTCTTGGACTTGTTCTTCATATTCATAAAGAAAAATATTGATATCACCCAAACCATCATAAAAAGGTAAGTTACATACCTCAACTTTCATACAATGAACTAATTTAGTGACTCTTGCACAACGCCTTGTAGATGCTTCATGCAACCTATTTTTCTAGTATTCCAATTCTTCTTTTGATTCTGAGGCACACGAACTGTCATGCTCCCAACTCAACTTGCCTTTAGCAGGGTTAACACAGTCTTATTCCTTTGCTGTCATTTGATATATGCTATTTATATCAGTTGTGCAATACTCTTCTTTCACTGGTTATGCATATCTTAATCCTTCTGATGGATCCAAGGGAAAAATCACTCTCATCTTGTTTCCTTCAAATATCAATTTCCTCTTCTTTAAGTTGATTATTGCCACGTTGGAAAATTCCCAATCAAGTCCAAGTAATGTAGGATAGGGATTACTATCATCTGCAATTTCTATCACTTCAAAATTAGTAGTAGTGCACACCCCTTCAATGCCCACTGTGATACTCGATAATCTTCCTAGAGGAAAGATATTTGGTTGATTCTCCATTCTTAGATGAATAGGTGACCACTATAGCTTTGGTTTACCCATTAAATCACATGTTTTCTTTGTCAAGACATTAGCTTTAGATCATAGATCTAAAATAACTTGATCCATCTCATATTCACCTATCTGTGCACTAAACCTCATTTCCTTTCCAGTTCTCTTTTGTCAATGTAAATTTTTTAATACACGCATCTCACTCCACGACATTTCTTTGGATGCGCAGGAATTTATCAATTCACAAAGTCCTTTTACAGCCCTATGATCCCGTAATAATTTTATATAGGTTTGAAGAAAATATTTTAAAGTATCTACCTAATTTGTTGAACCTTGTTCCTATGTTAGAGTTTGATCCTATGGCAGAGCTCGTTCTTGTGTTGAAGTTAATGATACATCACAGTTATACTTCTGATTTGGTTGTATGCTAGATGTCAAAGCTCCAATGCCCAGAAAGCTTTGCTTCTCTTCCATAAACACTTAGTTTTCCTTTTGAATATCAAACACAAGGGCTTCTTCAATAATCTTTCTAACCGATGCATGCTTAGATTATTTATTTCCATCTTATTTATCACTTCCAGTCACATATCCACTTCCAGTAACAATACTTATGCGAGGTTCATTAGTCCTCTTTTCAACATTCATCATCTAAATGTTTGTTGTTGATTCCTTTTTTCTTGCATCTTTTCCAGAAGTATAGGACACTCTTCAATTACATGATCAAAGGCTTTGCAATACTTACATGTCATGGTAGGATTCTCACAATCTCTTACAAAATGACCTTCTTGGCCACATTATAACAGATAATCTATCCATGACCTCGACCAAATCCACCACCTTGACCTGTTGTAGTACCTCTACCTCTGCCTTGGTAACCTCGTCGACCACCATGTTATCCATTGTCTTCATGTCCCTGTTCCTATGCTTGCATTATATAGGTGTCATCACTATGCTCCATCATCAGTTCGTAAGCTTGACAATTGCTCTCATCATGATCTACTAATTTGCAGAATTTGCAATATAAGTTTCTTGGAGTCTGCACATACTTCTACAATAGGTAGCAATCTTCTGATTGATGTTCACCTCTAATTTTACATATCTCACACCATAGGATAGATCTGACGTTCAAAGGATTTGGTGCTCCACTAGCCATGTAATTTCTAAATAGAGGGAATTTCTCTTTAAAGTGGCCCTCTGATTTACATATTGTGCTCCACACTTCTTCTCTTACTTCCTTTATTTTCTTGATATCCTGTATCTGTAATGTTAAGTTCGCTAATTGAGTCTAAATTTGCTGCATACCTACATTAGTATCCCCTATAGGCAAAGCCTCTAACTTCATTGCAATTTCCAGAGCTTCAGCTTGAGTTGTTATCTTATGTTGTGTCAATGGCAATCTAATATCTGGCAGTAGTGCAACTATGAACCACTCCTGATGTTGTTGCAGAGGTCTTTCAAAGCTTACTTGATCCAATAGTAGCTTAAATCTTTGATCAAATTCCCAAACAAATTCAATAGGTTTCTACTTTATCTCCTTTAACTCAGCGATGGATTGTGACTCAGACTTCAACTTCTTGAATTCCTTTATAAATGTTGTTTTAATGTCTGCAAATGTTCTATTTTTATTATTTGCATATTTCATGTACCACATCGATTCGCTATCCCTCGGTGACGTAATGAGTTGCGCTTTCTTTATATATTCATCATGGATCTTCTTTGCAATCCATACTGCTTCACCTAGGAACCAAATATACTCTGGATCCTCTAATCCAGTTCCTCTGAAATCAGGTAGCTTAATGTCATCATCCATACCTCTTCTTGGGGGGCAAGGGGGATTGCAGGGAGGGAGAAGGGAGGGAGGGGAATGAGGGGTGGGAGGGGCAGGGGGAGGGGCAAAGTCAAAATTTCCCTCATTACTACTAGATTCTAGCTTCGTCTAACTTTTAGAATGAAAAGGGGAATATTGCGAAGCTACTTGGAGGTTATCATGATTTTCTTCTCTTTCACTTTCATATTCACTCAAAAGAGGACTATAGCCAGTCTCTATGAAAGTCTTCAAATATTTTCCACGAGATCTCTTTCTAGTAACTACTCTATATGTTTTTCCACTTCACATTGTTCCAGGTTCTTGCTCAGATGTATTTTCCTTTTTCCAAAACATAAGTAGGCTAACAATTTGATTGCATCTGCAAAACTCCCTTTTCACACAAAATAATTTTAATCCAAAATTTCAAGTTTTTCAAGTACTTACCTCGCGATCCCTTGAAAAATCTACATTATGCTTTGTTGTAGGACACAGTCGAGTCTACCTCGAACTCAGTAATGAATCCTCCTAGAATTCCATTAATCCAGAAATCAACAGCCCTTGAAATCCCATTGTCAGTGTTCTTGAGTCCTTGTATCAGTTCAGGAGTCCACTCTGTAGGTTCGTCACCCTTAAAACAATTTTTTCTTTCAAGCAACCTTGATTCACTCGTACAACTCGGTAGCAAAAGAGGCAAATAAAATTTCATGCTGATCTATATAAATATATCTTTGCAACCAAGCATCAGATGTCAAACGATGGTTTCTGTTCTCTTGCTTCATAAATTATTTCTCTTTCAACTCTATCCAATATTGAATTTCTTTCTTCGATAGATGCTACGTCCATATATCCCTCAAACAGATCCTAGTCTTGAAAACAAAACCATTTTTTGGTTTGCTTGGGTTGACCCAGGTTCAATTGGTTAATGTGCACCAAAAAAATGCTTAATCACTCCCTTTCGAAAACAACGTGCAAACAGGTCACAGTCTCACTCGAAGTGACTATGGGAGGATACAGGACCAAGTTTCTACATCCTTGGGGGATGATGCGATGTGGTATTTTTGTGTTCTATTTACTTAACATTCATAAGTTACTTCACCAAATTACATTCATTTCTTAAAACATATCATATACATCCATAAACTTCAATGTACTGAAATAAAGTACGATTGTAACAAATAGATACTTAAGAAAATAAACACATGAAGACACAGATTGTACCATGGTTCATCCCAATGTGGGATTACATCCACAAGAACTATTGCTTATAATAGGGAATTTGTACATCAAACAGTTCTTAACTTGTGCACTAAACTACAGGTTGTCTGCGCACTAAGCTGTAGACCTAAGCCTCCATGCACTCATATGTAGAGCCTCACTTTCCTCCAAAGTACATAGCACAATAATTCACCCATAAACATCGATATGGATCATAAATATTGATTCTATCCTTTATTATTTATCCATATATATATTATTACATCTAGGGATATATCATCGTAATACCATGGTCCATATACTATGGACTCCCCTAATACAAGCTACTATGGTCTGGAAATATTCATTGTTTACAACATTACATTTATTTAACAAAAAGGAGGGGCTTTGGCCTACCCCTAAGCCCAAATACTGCGTGGTATATCTACTGTGCGGTCCACTTTGACACTTCACTACTTTACTGCACAGTCCACTTTGCACTCCGCTGCATCCTTCACTTCGCACTTTGCTCCACAAAATGCAGATTCTTTGCCCAAAATCTGGTGAAGTTGGCCTATGCCCAACAAATCTACACAAGAAAGAAGTTCAATCTCAAGCAAGAAGAGGGATACAGAAGAGCAAAGGAGCTAGAAGACAAGGATAAAAACCCTAGCGAAGAAAAGAGGCTGAAATTTTGACTTTTCTGCTCACACGTACGAGGATTAGGGTTTTTTTCTTTTTGCTACAAGGGGATGAGAATTGTAGGAAAAATTCTTTGAAGTCATTACATGCCCGAAGTTCTGAAATTGGAGGCCAAAACTGAGATTTGAAGTTGATTGAAGAAGACATTAAAGAAATTTTGAGATAAAAAATGGGCCTCAAAGAAAAAATATACAACCAAAATCAACTTTATAAGAGCCAATAGGATTCAATATGATGATGTCAAACATGGGGGATGATTCACCATTTTTGGATTAAAAAAGTAAAAAGATAAAAAAAAAACTACTTTTTCAACTCGTATTTTCAACTTATACCCCTGCAATTTTACTCAAATTTCGAGTGGGTGCACTCATTGGATGCATAATTTAATTCTTCATCTAATAAGAACCCACGTTGCATACTTTCGATGGACTCTACTACATGAAAAATGAGAAATACATGAAAAACATGATTGCAATCACATGTTTTCATGTATTTCTCATTTTTCGTGTAGCAAGGTCTATCAAAAGTATGCAACATGGGTACTCGTTGGATGAGGAATTAAATTCCACATCCAATGAGTGCTCCCACTCGAAATTTGAGTAAAACCTTAGGGATATTAGTTGAAAAAGTAGTTCTTTATTTTTTCCCTGTATTTAATCTAATCTTATTTTACTATTTCCACTATTATTTTAGAATATACTTTAATAGGCCCATTATAGACCTCAAAATTTCTCTAATGAGTGACCCTTGTTTACTTGGTTGATCTTTGACCTATTTAAAGGGGATTATTGGGGAGCTAACTTGGTGCTTGGAGGAGGATTTGGTCTATGGTTTTGGGTCTTGGTTTTCTCATTTGAAGCAAATTTTATAAGAAAAGAAGAGATTATTTCTGGGTTTTCTCCTTGGAGGGGTTTTTCCCTAGATTGGAGCCTACTTCTTCTGCATATTGTATTTATTGTTTTTCCTCTTGATAATTGTTTGATAAAAATATCTAATAAAAATGCCTAAGAAGATAATCGATGTTCACAAGCAATTATTAAGGTTAAGGAAAATTGGTTTAAATAAGCTACCCTAATATATTCTCCAACATGGTATTAGAGCTAAGGTGATGGAGGAGAAGGTAACTTTAAGATCATGTTGTTGACGTAAGAAGGGATTGCTTGTCAAGGGGAATCATTTGCAAATAACACGAGGAAATAAGAAGAAGACATATTAACCTAAAAAGGTGACTACATCAAGCTCTCATTAAAGAACTCATCATCTTAAGAAGGATCAAGATCTCATTGAAGGAATGAAGGATAAGTTCTTGTTGAAGTATCTCTAGTGGTCTCCATCATCCTAAAGAAAAGGAATCATAAAATAATGTTGGGATAATTATCCACTCTTTGAAGCTATTTGAAGACACAATTGTTGAAGGCATCCTAGAAGTCATCATTCTATGGTATCTTTGAAGTCTCTTTGAAGGTCTTGAAAGCATCAAGATAGCTGGAGACATCATCAAGAATGAGGAATCTTGGTTGAAAAGTAATCATCATATTGTCTTCTATGTCTCAACCTACAAATCAAATGGCTATATTTTGCAAGGAAATCAACAAGCTCGTTGGATCAACAAACTTCCTAGCATGGAAGAAGAGTATTTGACTTTATACTAACAAAAAATGAAGTCAAGGAATATGTTCTTGGTGAATTTTTTGTACGAGACAAAGAGAAGACTTAAAAGTTAGAAAAATACAAGAAGGGAGATGTTAGGCCCCTATACTACTAGTGTAACCCCTTATTGTTATTAGTACAACCCACTTATTATATTGATGTACCCATGTAGTGCCCATATTGTTACTAGTGTGCCCCATAGAAGCCCACTATTGTTATTATTGTGCCTTTACATTATTATTATTATGTCAGCTCTGATTATGTTATGACCCCTTAGACTCCTATATATAGAAAGGAGGTCTTTTCATTTGTATCATCCAAGAATTTTTCATTTATGTAATGTAAAGGAGGTTTCCCCCTCGAAGAGGCTGAATTATAAGGTGTTGATCTATCTTTTCTATCTTTTTCTTGAGCTGGTTTCATAACAGGAGAGGTAAGAGCACAAAGTATTATTATTGAATCCATAAAGGATCATCTTGTTCCCTTTGTTTCTTATTTGAAGACATCCAAATCTATGTTGATAAGTTGGTGAAATTGTACTCTATAAGTACATCAGGTAAAAATATTCCCTTGAGGAATCAACTCTATAGACTAAGGAAGTCAAAGGATGAAGACATGGCCACTTATCTTATGAAGATCTCACAAATAAGGGACTAGTTTCAAGGGATTGGGGAAGTTGTTTCTCATTCAGAAATGACTACTTATGTATCAAATTATTTGCCACCTGATTGGAGCAGTTTTGCAACTAATGTCTACTCAAGAAATGATACTACTCTTTTTGATGAGTTATGGGCTCAATGTATCTTGGAAGAAACTAGAATAAAGGCAAAGGATTACACTAAATCAAATGATAAGTCTCAAGCCTTTATTGTGAAATATAGGAAGAAGAAGAAAGGAAGTTTGCAAAGTCCAAAGGAAAACCATATATGTCCAAGATTCAATGCTTTGAATGCAATGAATATGGGCATTTTAAGAGGGGTTTTCCAAACAAGAAGAACAATGAAAGGAAGGAGATGAGTGAAGCTCACATAGCTGAGAAAGAGGGAGAACCTGAGAAGAAGATGGAAAGAGAAGATCCCAAGGATATTTACTATTTAAGGAAGCTCCCTTTCTATCAGGTTCATTATGCAATTTTTCTTTCTTTTATTAAGTAGAAAGTAGAGTAACATGCATTGGTGAATTCTCTAGAAGAGTCTTGGTTTTGTAAAATCATAGCATCATAGAAAGAATAAAATGATAGTAGAATTAGAGTCTACATAATCAAGTTGATTTGAAAGGAATCATCTACATTAAAAGAATGGGAAGATTTGGACCATATTTCATATTATAGTTCATCCAATAATTTTGTAACATAATGTTAGAGTTGGTCATTTTTCAAAAAGTATCATTAAAGATCCTCCTATAAGAACCTTCATTTAGGAAGGTTCTTGGAAGAAGCATTATGACTGGTATATATTCCATTTAGTATTGAATATATAGTCTTGAAGGATGAAGGAACGAAAATGGTTGAGTTCCAGTATGAAAGGAATAAATTTAAGTCTTTCTCCTCTTGAGAAAAGAAACCTATCTTTGATAGGTATAATAAGAAAACTCGTTTAAGGAAGGATGGCTAGATGGTTGTATGAAAGCAAAGGTATGCATGTATTTGAATAAATTTTCTATAAAAGGTATAATTTATATATACAAGAATATTACAGAAAGAGATGGTTATAAGAATGTTATAGATAAGTCTTCCATATGGTTATTCGATACTTAGAAAAATAAGTTTTGTTGACTTCGAAATGGCTAAAGATCAAGACTTTCCCGAAAAATAACATGGCATAAATCGACATCAGGTATGGTCTTTGGAAGAAGGAAAGAGAGCTGGTAATGACAACTCCAAGGAAGATATTCTAGCTTGCTAATAAAGTTCTATCCATGGGAAGCTTGATTAAAAGTGAATGCATGGAGAAGGATTCTTGCAAAATATAAATATGGACCATGTAGAAGTATCTTGATCTCAAAGGATACAAGTAAGAAAATACTTTGATTAAAGGGCCACCATGATAAGATAATTTTGATATTAATATTTTGGTGTTGGTTGTCAGGTTGGCATATAGATTTTCTACCTATAATAATATTGTAGAAATACATTATGGCAGTTGAGACAAGATCAACTGTTGGTTTTGAATTCAATTCAAAGAAAATATGGATTGAATGAATGGTTTTAATAATCTTGAAGGATTATATGGTTAATATGTGTACATAATATTGGAATTGAAGGTAGCAATATAAGAAAATGAACTAATGCTTGTGTTTCAATAACAATGAAGATCATTTTCATGCTTATAGGAAGCTATGATTAGCTATGCTATGGTGGGATCAATATAATGCCTTTATTGATGATGACTAGAGGAAAGTGATATAAAAGTTTAATGGCATAAATCCTATCACAAGATTAAAGAAAGAATATGACTCCATAACATCCAAGGAAGAAAATAAGCTCAATATGATGAGATGCAAAGAAAGGAGGAGTCATGTAGTTATTGCTTGAAGATTTCCATAAAAAAACTAGTAGTTGATACACTTATGGAGACAAGATTAAGAGCTTATGGTTATGACTTCCAAATTAAAAGGAAGTAAGGAATATCCTATATGTTTGATAGGGAGTATGGAATATCCTTAAATGTTTGAAAAGGAGCAAGGCTTCCATTTCCCAATCGAGAGGGAATGAGGATCCCCTCTCTAGGTTGAGAGGAAGTGATGTTAGACATCATATTATCCTCTTCAAGTGTCATGCACTAGGATAGGACCAATAACCATATGTATAAGTGAAGGCCACAGAGGGAAAATGGTGGATGGAAGGATTGGATAAGCATCTGAGATTTATACTCCTTGAGGATAAAGAATTCAAGATAGGAAGAAGTCTTGTGGACCAACACTCTTATAGGATTGGAAAGGTATCTAAGATAAGAGTGGTCGAAGAGGATTGATATTCTTTGAGGAATGGGAATCCAAGATAAGAATAGTCCTAAAAGGACATACCTAGTGAATATCTAAATGGAGTATATAGCTTGAGAGGTAGTGTAATATCTCACGTAAAGCCTCCTAGAATTATGCTCTGATATGAGAATAGATTTTCATTTAAGGCCTTACTATGTTGACATTGTTGGTTATGATGTTGATGCTTAAAGATGGCTTACTAATCCAACTCTTCTTATGAGAATGCTTCAGTTTGAGAATATCCTTGTGCTAGTTTTACAATTATGAATATCTCTCTAGTTAAGAGAAAGTGTTGGAAAATGTAACTAGTTCGGTCTTCATAATTATCATTGTACTCATGTAATTATGTATATCTTATGTTACAAGAAGAAGAAGAAGAAGAAAGAAGAATATTATTTTTAAGCATGGGTTTCATTCTTCATTTGATTGGTTCTAGGTCCAACATGAATTTCATTCTCCTAGGGTTTGTCAAGTCAAAAGAATATTTTTCTTAAGTCAAGAGAGTCCTTGTAAATTGTATAAGAACCTATTGAGAAAGTTGCAACATGTAAAATATATTAATTTTGTGTCTAGAAAGTCAAAACAAGTCTCCAAGCACAAGTCGACTCTACCAGCAATAAGTCGACCTAGAAAGAGGTATTCGACCCAATGAAATGCATATATATAAAATAAATTTTGACCTCAT
The DNA here is from genome assembly GCA_000404065.3 of Pinus taeda. Taxonomy (NCBI): domain Eukaryota; kingdom Viridiplantae; phylum Streptophyta; class Pinopsida; order Pinales; family Pinaceae; genus Pinus; species Pinus taeda. The sequence continues at coordinate 53,431 of APFE030570600.1, forward strand.
TTGTAACCAATTCGATCTGCGCAAGAAGCAATTTCGATATCAAGCAAGAAGAGGAATACAATAAGAGCGAAAGAGATAGAAAACAAGGAGAAAAAATCTAGTGAAGAAAAGTGGCTGAAATTTTTGAATTTTCTGCTCACATGCATGAGGATTAGGGTTTTTATTCTGCTACAAGGGGTTGAGAATTGTAAGAAAAATTCTTTGAAGTCATTATAGGTCCAAAGTTTTGAAATTGGAGGTCGAAACTAAGATTTGACGCTGATTAAAGGAGTGACCCTTATTGACTTGGTTGATCTTTGACCTAATTGAAGGGGATTCTTGGAGGAATGACTTGGTGCTAGGAGAAGGACTTGGTCTAGGGATTTGGGTCTTGTTTTTCTCATTTAAAAAATTTATACAAGAAGAGGAGATATTCTTTCTAGGTTTTCCTCTTGGAGGGGTTTTACCTTGGCTTGGAGCCTACCTCTTGTGTCTATTGTCTTTATTGTTTTTTCTCTTGATAATTGAATGATGAAAAGATCTAATAAAGAAAGATAAGAAGACAACTGAAGTTCACAAGAAATTATTATTGTTAAGGATAATTGGTTTAAATAATATGCCCTAGTAGATTCTCAAGCACATGCCTTGATAAGATCAATGAAGTCATTAGCAAATCCAAATTTGTCTAAGACAACAAAAATAAAAGAGTGTCTTACACTATCAAAGTCATTTTCCATGTCAATCTTAAGAATGAAACGTCACACTTCTCGGGATAAGTTGGAATGGATAGCTTCCTTTACAAAGAGAATATTTTCCACAATCTGTCTTTTTTGGATGAATCCACCTTGGTTTTCAGAGATTGGTTGAGGGAGCATAATTTTTAGATGAATTTAAAGGATTTTGGTTATGATTTTATAAGAGGAATTATACAAATAAATGGGTTGAAATCGGTTGAAGGAAGTAGGCCCAATTTCTTTAGGAATCAAAGCAAGGAAAGTTGGGTTAGTGTTACCTCCTATTTTGCACTTGAGTTGAACCCATTGAATCATCTTGAGAAGATATTTTTTTATGAGGTCCCAATAAGTACGATAGATTGCTATGGTTAATCCATCTAGCCTTGACACTTTATCTGGGTGCAAAATACACATTTCCATTTGCAATTCATCTTCATTCGCTAGTTTTGTTAATGCTGCATTGGCCTCCTCTATTACCATTTTTGGAGTTTGTCCTAAGGAATTCTTAAAAACTATCCAGTTCTAAATCTACTATCAACAACCTTTTGTAATGTTGGTGTGCTTCCAACTTGATTGATTCTTGAACTTCAATGGATATATTTCCTTCTCCAGCTATCGAATCCACTCGATTTTTATTCCATCTTGTTTTGATTTGGTTGTGGAAAAAAGTTGTGTTCTTGTCACTGGATTGTATCCAAAGGCTTCAAGATTTAATCCTCCAACTCTCTTCTTCTTTTCTATTACTTTGTTATAGTTTCCAATATAGCTATTTTTCTTTGGTTTGTAATTCTATGGTTTCTTCTTCATTTTCCATTCTTGCTTGTACAATTTCTAGCTCTTTTTGAAGGTCAATTTTCTCTTGCGTTGGCTCCCTATAAATTAATTTTTCCTTGCCTTTGAGTGATTTTATAAAAAATTTAACTTTGTTTCCCGTACATAACTAGGTGACATGTTGATTTTAGTCTTCTCTGTGGTATGAACTAGTTGTTTGGCCTTTTCTATGGTGGACCAAAGGGGGTTGTATTGAAAATTTAATGGTCCCAAATTGATGCTTTCACTCGAGGTTAGGGTAATGGGCTTATGGTGTGATGTCACTATTGAAAGAATTTTTGACGATGCAGTTCCATATCCTACAATGAAATTTGCATGGGTTAAGAACCTGTACAGCCTTTCTTTTATGTTGCTCGGGCCTATCCTTCTATTAATCCAGGTGAGCTTTCCATTCTTTGGTATAATATCAATTATATTGTGCTCATCTATTATGGCCTATAACTTATACCTACTTGGATCTAGAATAAATTAGCCACCTCACTTTTATTCAGCATTCATGATTAAATTGAGATCACCACCTAATACAACATGTTGGTTACCTTCTACTTCTAGTATGGTTACTAGTGAGTTCTAGTATTTCTCTTTATCTCTATAATGTGAATGGGCTTAAATGTTGTATAATGTGAAACCTTTCGCAGTGTACTTATTTTGAAAATCAGTTTTGATTCAATGTTTATCTTTATAGATACCTTGTAGATCCATGACTATTTGATTCCTAATAGTACAGAGACCTATTGATGCTCCTCTTGCACTAATTAATGATTCCTTGAAGTTCCTTGTTATCTTAAACTAATGATGCCATTTCTTCCTCGCTGAGATTGGTATCCTAGAGTAGAATGATTGCTAAGCTCTCTGATCTGATAAGGTCTTTGATTTGATTTATTTTGGATGCATGCTCAAGACCTCTAAAACTATAGGAGATGAAATTTGTTATTTACCTTGTGAGGTGGTGGTAGAGTCCCTTACCTCGCCTTGCCTAGGTCCTTATTTCCTTCATTACTGCTCCTTTGTCTAAAATGTGTCCATAATTTTTTGGACTCGCAATGTCATATATTTTTGTGTTGGTTCATATCACATATTCTTGCTTGACTTCCTTCCAGATTTCTTTTGATTCATATCTAGAGGTGTGAAGACTTATTTGGCTTTAGTTCTAGTTAAATTCTGGCAAAGGAGGTTGCAAAAGGATTCAAAGAAGCATGAGGATATTTAGATTGGATGGTGCTACAAATTGTAGGAATGAGATTAGAGGATGAAGGATTAGATAACAAAGAAAGGGATGCGATAATGGGCTAGTAAAAATCAACATATTGAAGAATGGGATGGATCACATTAGTTTTATTTATTAGGACTTCCCTCTCTTTGTGCTCAATGGGGATAACATGAGATTCATCATGGTCTGGATCAGAGGGAAGACTGACTAGGAATTTGAAGGGGTTGTTAGAGGAGGTTGTGAGATCCTACTTTGAGTCGAGGGATTGACATTGGGAGGTGAGGGATTAGATGAGGAGAGTTTGACATGTGGGTGTACTAATTTCTTAAAGGTTTTATTGGGATTTCTAGATTTTTTTCATTTCAGTTTCCTAATGTGCTTCTTGGACATCTCGTGGTTCCTCTACTAATAACTTTAGACATTTGTTAGCAAAATGTTTGTATTCATGTCATACCTTACATTTTAATGAGATTTGTTCGTAATCAAGCTAGTGGATATGTGCCTAATTTTCTACCTTGATATTCACTTCCTTCAGTAACCCTTTGCCCAAATAAACTTCTACATAGATATGTACACATGCATACAAATTCTCCTTCTTCTTTTTTTGCTTCTATCAATGTATTTTTTGATTGCATTTCCAATGGATTTTACCAAACAATCTCCCCAACAATGAAGAGGGAGGTGGGGGAGGTGAACCCAAACCAATATTGTGTTGGGTATGTCGAGTTCTGGATCTAAATCTAGTGTCCATCGATTTAAATATAGGCCCCTTGAATACATGAAGTATGGTCCATTCCTGAAGATCATATATAAATATTCCTTAAACTCAAAGTATAAGGTGAAATAACCTCTGCCATAGAAACAAAATGAGGTTTAGATTTGATTTTTTGGAGCCGAATTACGCTCTATCCATTTTTGCACAATTTTTTGTGAGAGCTAGAGTCTCGTGAATTGGCCAACTAATCCTCGCTCAGTAAGGGAGAGGGATACTTTGCGAGGGATGCTTTAGGCATATCTATTTCCATGATTGAATCTGATTTCTTGAGGAATTTGGAAACTACAGGTCGCTCCCAAGGTGGACCAAGCGAGTTGATGAGGTTCATGACAACTCGAGTTGTTGGATCGGGTGGTGGTGGAGGAGGGTATCACCCCCCCGCAAGAGCAGAATTCAAAGGGGTCATTAGGTCAATCTGGATCAAGGATTGAAAGATAAATCAATGCTTGTAGAAGTGTAGAGATCCATTGATGGAAATGTTCAACATTTACTTCTTTAGTAATTTGTTAATCTTAGAAAGTAGAAACAAAAAAATGTCTCTAAATAAAATTGAAAATAAAGTAATAATTTTCATGTGAATTTCTATTAAGACTTAATCAATTTTCTCATTTATACTCTTACAGGATTGCTTTATAACAATTAAGAGATGTGTTTGTTGTGCTAATTCATCTCATCTCGTAAAATATTTGCACAAGGAGGAATGACATGACAAACATCAATTAATTTGTTTCAAAAGATTAAATACCAAGAAAGAAAATTTACAAATGCATGAATGGAGATTGATAGTCAATAATTATAATATCTATTACTAGCAAGAAACATTTGGATTGTTACATAGAGCATTAATGAAGGAGAAAAAAAAAGCAAACAAATCAAATAGCTTGAACAATTATCACAACTTTAATTGTAATATAATTTAGCTTTTGCATTTTACACATTTACTTAATTTCTTTTCTTGCCAACATAAATACAATTCATGAGAAGAAAAAATTATAACTAAAATAAGGTCGTCTAGTGAACTAAAGAGAACCATTACCATGAAGAAGCTCAATGGGTACTTTTTACCAGCCTTTTTCTTATTCACATTCTATAACGTAATCAATGCAATAATTTGAAGAAAACGACACTAGTATTAAGCATCCTCCTCCTCCCAGCGCATGGCATAGTTCTAGTGGATAGTGTAGCCTCTTATAGATCAATTTTGTAGAAAGTTGTGCCTTCCCTTAAGCTCGCCTCTCAGTCATAGCGGATCGCGTAGTTTTAGTCAACAAGTCCTCCACCCTTGTCCACCAGAGCTCCTCACTATGCCAAGACTTATCTTTCCTTTCCTCCTCAGCTGATGGAACATTTTTGGTGAGAATTGGAGTCATCCCTTGCCAACTGTCAAGCTCAACTATGCTAACATTGTCTCTTACTCCCTTGAGCCTAGTGCACGATGCAATATTATTAAGCAAGCTTATCACACTCTTCCTTGCACTTGCCCACTGCGTTGGACCTTGAAGATCCCCTCCTCATAGTGCATGGTGTAGTTTTAGTGAGTAGTGGTGCCTTCCTCAGCCATTGTTGAGATCAACTATGCCATCCTCATCAAACCTACCTCTTTCAATGTGCACACAGGCCCAATACAAGAATATTCCTCCATGAGTAAAGGAGGAGAGAATAAATGATTTCAATACTGATTTTTCCTTGTCATGAGTGATCTTCATTGACAGGTGTACCATATCAACATGGCAAGGTGATACTCAAGGAATATGTCAAGAAGAAGAAACAAAGAAGCACTTGTGGAGAAGAAGTACAAAGAAGGACCAGCATGTGGACATGAAGCAAATCTTGGACCATGATTGAATGAAGACATTGCATGATTACTCAGAAGGTCCCTATGCTAATATAAGACCCTTTGGAGGGTGAAGATTAAGTACAAATCATACCCATCATGAAGAATACAAGACAAAACAACAAACAGAGAAACTTTGCATTGCCACATCATCATGAAATTGCATGTCATCATTGCCAAGTTATGGCTTGTACAAGTGTCATCATAATGTCATATGCATCATTGTGTCCCAACACATCATCATGTGGAATGTAATTATGTATGTTCAAGAAAATGACAAAATGTAATGTGTGGAAGTCCAAGAGTCATATGTGGAATATGTAAAGTCATATGTGGACAATAGAATCAAGTAGAAGTTCAAAGGTCATTTCGAAGTCTAAGAGTCATGATGGTAGTTCAAGATTCATGGGGATATGAAAGGTCATTCCTCTCGTTATAAAAGAAACCTCATAACTCAAACAAAGGGCTTTTTGGAGGCTTAGACTTTAGAGATCTAGCCTTGGCTTCTTTAGCTTGGCATAGGAGAGAAGGTCATTCCTTGGGGAACCAAGAAGTGACTTAATGCTCCACTACTAGAGCTAGTGTATCACCATTGTAACTATTTACTTGGATATTTCACCTAATAATCAAAAGCTCATTGAGCCAACACATTTTCATGCATGTATCGTGAATATTGTAAAACTATTATTTGGATGTTTTTGGTATATGTTATGTTCATATGTACTAAAGAAAGTGAACTACTTCATTGGATTTGGTGTTTATCTTGTTGAATGTGTGTTGCATTTGTTTTAATGATTATTGTGTCTATGTGAACTACTTCGCTAGATAAATAACGAATCTTTCCCAGCTCTCATGTTCCTCTCTTAGGATAGTATTATTACTTTCCTTCGAGAGACTCACTCTTGTATCCCCTCTCATGAAGGCCCCCTTTTACACATTGCAATTGGTGTTTCACAATGTCAACTTACTTGTTTGCTCAAAGGTTGTGTGTATAATATCTGATGGTATCAATTGAAACCAAGGAAAACCTTAAGTTATGGTGGTTAGGTTGATACTCTGGATGGGCTCCTACTCCAAACAGTGTGAAGTCTAATTGGGACTTCACATCAGGGATAACCCATGTATTTTGGTGGTATCTAGCACCATCAACATTCTGGTGCTAGAAGGAAGGCCAGATGACAAGTTGTTCCCATTGAGTTTGTTTTGAATCCCTTATCTTAAATGGATCTTCTCCAAATTATCATAATCTTGGGGTGTTTTTCAAATGGATCAAATGGTAAAATTTTAAACCCCAACAAACCCTTTTGTCACTTGTCTCAATTGAGGTTTGATGGTGAGGGTGATACATCCATAATTGAGCATATCTTTCAGTTTTTCAAGTTTTGTGAATCTTATGAAATCAATTGTGAAGATCTTGCTTGTTTGATTTTCTTCCTCACTATTGAAGGTTGAGTTAACTGATGGTGTCATACCCTACCACCTACTTCCATTCATTCTTTTGATCAATTCCTCGGGGAGATTTCATGTATTTTCTATACTGGCATTCTTTTTTTATTCTTTTGATGATTATGATGTCAGTTCATTTTGTCACCAGTTACAAGGGAATGGTTTGTTACATTCAACATGTGAGGAAGACGATTCCATTATTTAAATCATTTTCAAATTTTATCAAATAGAGCTATCTCTATTGTCCACTAACTAAGAATGATATGACTTAATCGGTCCATTTGATCATAATGTTGGTTCTAGTAATTGTTATTGAACTAATCATTTTCACACCAATATATCAGATGATATTTGTTCTTCATCAATTGATATTTATGGTTCATCATCTCACTACTCGGATACTTGTCAAGCAATTGAGGAACTTTAGCCTTCATTGATGGTTATGTCAAGTCCTCACTACATTGACAATCCTTCTAAATATGATCAGATTCATTTCCCCTTACGAAATTCTCATCTTGTTTCCATGCCCTTAATTGGAAGTTCATCTTTTCAAGGATTTTAGGGTTTTCAAGAGAATGGTTTTGAATTCTATGATCCAATCTATGATTTCTTGGGAGCATCTTAATTAGCAAGAACATTTTCTAGAAGCCAATTTCGATTTTTCTTAATGCTTACTAAGAAATACAATACAAATGAAGATGCATTCACAAGAAGCTTTCAAGATTTGTTTCATTGTTCATCTAATAGAAAAGGTAAGGTTATAAGTTGGTTAACAATTGCACATCTTTCTACATCTAGCAAAGACCTTATATATTTTGTGCAAGATATTCAAGTTCTTATATTTTTGTTGCACATTATGTTATATTGGTTTTAATTGCTCATACATTTGTTATTTCAAGTCGGGAGCAGTTACAGTGGTTACATTGGAAATTTCATTACACTTAACCCTGACCTTCTTACTGGTTAGGTTAGGATTAGGTATAGTTGTATTCTAGTTTCCCTTGTACATTCACCATGTATTTGTTCTCCTTTAGTCTTTCCTTTATTTTCTTATTTTTGTCTTGCATGTTAATTTTAAGTGTATTTTTCCTTCAGTTTGTTCTTTTAGTATTGTTTTATGGTTTTGACATGTTTTTTCTTCCATGTTTTGTTTAATAAGGCATTTCATGAAATATGTTCCTTTTTTCTCAAAAGGAAATTTGGCAAACTTGGAAAGGAAAATCACGATGACTAACAATTCTTGGCTAATATGTTACCTCTTCTCTATTTGGGTATACATATATTTTAAAGTCGATGATGTTTGAATGAAAAAATGTAATTCATTCCAAACAGAAAGCCTTTGGTTGAAATATGAAGCCCATATCTCTGTCAGCATCTTCATTCCTGATGCAACCTTGTATTGAATGGTGTTTCAAGTTGTCGACTCAATCAATTAGAGAAGGAAAAGGAGAAAAACTTTAAAAGAGCATATTAACTTTAGTTATCTTTCAAATCCACTAAACAAGGAAACAACCTCTCTTACAAATTAAATAAGTCACAATCCCTCTTCCACTATCAAAATAAATAAGTGCCTTTGCACTTTCTATTGGTAACTAAATAAACAGGTGTACAAGAGAAAGATAAGTGTCACTTCTAACTACTTTCACTCTTGTATGTGCCACACCTTTTCACACCACTAGAGGAAGTTATAGTGCACTCTTCTACATTAGATGGTCCTATATATCATAAGAATATACGCTAGACACATTCTTAAAACTTAGCGCACTTTCTGGTTGCAGTCGACCCTCGTGTCACAACTTTCATTTGTAATGTAGTGTTTAAACTGTCACAATTAGAAATAAGTGTTGCTTTGTTTTCATTTCAAGGTGTCACTGGTATTCATGAGTCTTATGCCTTCCGTTGGATTGTATTAATGGAATTCATGTGTGTGATTGGTTTTTTGAGTCTTATTTGGATGCTTTCCCTCTCTTATTCTATTGATCCAACACTTAGCCATTTTGGAGTTATTCTTGGTACTATTTCCGAGTGCAAGTTATGAAAGCTTCAATTCTTCATCAGGTGATGAGAAATGATTATTCATGAGCCTTTGATCATATCTCTCCCTCCTAAACTTGTGTGCTGAGTCTTTATTAAGGTCATCTCCTATGGCTACACATTTAGAACCTTTAAAGCACAATCACCTAAGCTTTCTTTCTTGTACTAACTCACTGCACTTGGTTTTGAAAATTTCTGCCTTGTATAGTGCATGTTGTATTTCTAGTGTCCCTTTGCAAAATCAAACTACCCCATACAAAGTCTCTTACCTCTCATGGTGCATTAAGACTCTCCATGGGCAAGACTGTAGGTTTTAACCCCGTACAGAAATTACCAGCATACGAATTCTAAATCACAGAAAAATAAACGATGCGAGAGCATAACACATAAAAACACATATGCACATAGATTTTCCCCTGGATCCCACAACCGAGACTACCAGCTTGATTTTTCATTATGTTCCTTTCAATGTTACAATACATATTTATACATGCCGAAGCTTCCAATACCATGTACCAAAAAACACCGTGTCCAAAACCATGGACCAAAAACCATCGTGTCCAAAAAAACATGTGCGAAAATCATGCACAAAACCATAGGTGGGTCCGCCCAACCTAACATAGGGTCCAAAACCAAAATTTTCTGGGGTGCTGCCCCGGACCCCATAAAGTGGGTTTACGGGTACCCCTCAAACCCCCTGTTAACTATGTGGAAGAATATAACACAACCCAACAAGCTTGAACTATGCGCTAAAACTGCTCGTGGCAGGTTTATTTTTTAACGAGCTTGAACCCTGAGGTAAAACTGCTCGCCAGTCGTATGATAAGAATGTCTCATTCAAGATGCTATTTTGAAGGGGCTTTCATCTTTAAAGCTTTGCCCCAAATATTTTCTTTATGCAAGCTCGGAAACAACTAGCCTTACAAGTTTAAAGGGTCAGAGGTCCTACAAATTTAAAAAATAAATAGTCACTCTTTGCTTTCATGTGGAAAGGTTTGCATGCCCCCAGGTATAGCGAAAACTTTCCAGGTTACCATGAAGGTTCCATCTGCATAGCAGACGGAAGCTTCCTTGGCGATGTCTACCAAAATAGACAAAGGGGAGTGGTGCGACCGCATGCCACTTTGCATAACCTTAACGAAGGTATCTTATTCCAGCCTAATCCCATTTTCCTGTGAGGATGGGTGTGAGACTATTCATATATCCCTCGCGGAAACCCACTCTATACCCAAGGTTTCCCTGCTGAAACAAACCAGGGTGCATGCCCCCTAGGTTTCTGTCACATCCTCCCGAATCTCTCGCACTCATCAGGTGGACGGACTGGAGATTGATGAGACATTCCTTGCATGAAAAGACCATTTAGGGATGGTATTTGACTATTTGCTATGTGTGAACCGGGGAATGACATTTGGTCTATGAGCTTGACCATTCTGCCTTCGTGCGGAAAACACATTACTCTAAAGAGTGAGGAGACGATGGCTCCCATGCAATAAATATAGTCGCGTCCAAGGAGTAGATTATAATCTAAGGGCCCTTAAACTACCATCAGGTTCATGTGAATGGTTTTCCTTCTCAAAGTAATGGGCACATTTGGAAGGATCCCTAAAGGTTGACTGGTTCCTTTGTCGAAGCTTGTCAAATTTCTCATTTCAAGCAAAAGCGATGGCGAACCAAGCGCTTTCCAAGCAGTTGAGGAAAAGATACTCATAGAATCCCCTTCATCGATGATGGTACCAGCCATAACCATTCTGTAAGCTTGTATAATGATTTTGAATGGTACACTAGCTGGTAAACGGGGTCTGCCTAGTAGATTCCAGTCGAAGGAAACGACTAGGTTGCTTGGTGGTGGGACCGAATAGACGGCTGGATATGACTCTGATGAACTTCCTTCCTGCGATAAAGGAATGGGTGGACTGCCCCCAAGTTCATCAGAGTCTGTGTTGATGAAAAGAATTTTAACGATATCATTCTCTTTCTCTTCGATGACGGTATCATTCGAAGATGAACACTCTGAAGGCAAGTCCAGGTCAACTGCCGTCTCGACCTTTTGAATTTCATCGGGTATGGATTTAGAGGGTTCATTTTCAATGATAGATGCTTTGGCCGACCACAATGACGGGCCAGCCAGATTTTCAACCAGTGGGGGACTTGGCAAGAGTTTTTTATATCCAAGACGGAGCTGTAGTGGTGAAGCAGGATGGTCATCCAAAACTCTTTTAGGCTCGTCCAGGAAGGGGCAACGGTGGACGGCGTGATTTCCTTCACGCAACTTACAAGGAAATCTGGTATTCCTTTTCTGTCCATGTGCTTCAGTTTCACTGGTTGATGGTGTGCATTCAACATGATCATTAGAGGTTGATGACACCGGATTGTGCAAACGAGGAGACCAGTCCCTTAAGATCCGAGGGATGTAGGGACAATCTTTGTGAAAGTGGTCTCCATTGCAAATGAAACAAGAATATTTAGTTTTCGACGGTGCGGTGTGAGGATTTTCGCTAGATGACGTTTGGTTGCCCCCTTTCAATTTTGTTTCCTTTTTCTTCTTTTCCTTTTTCTCTTTCTGCTTCTTCTTCTTCTCAGTTACTGGATTTTTAGCTTTATCGGCTTTATCAAGCGAACAAGAAGGAGGAGAGGGAGAATCAAATGAAGTTGAAGGTTATGAGGCAACTCTAGTGTCATCTAGTTGCTGACTTGATTGTTCAGGAATTACGGGATTCTGAACGACAGAGGTAGAGAAGAGCCAGACAGGCAAACCAATTATCAACCAAGGAAGTGACAAAGTGGCCATATGGGGTGCACCAACATTTCTCCAAGAGGAGAAGGGACTAGGATTTTCTCCAAGGGGAAATCCTTGGTTGGTAGACTCCATTTTCTCAACCTAAAGACCAACGAGGGAATTTGTGATGTTATTTTGATTAAAATAAATTTTTAGACTCTTTGACACAACTTGTTTTTTCAATTTTAAAGAGTCGAGAGGTAAATCCCCTCTACGGATAGAGGCGATCCCTAATAGCCCAGAACAGGTCTAGCAACAATAAAACAATGCTATCATGCAAGTTCCTAATTGCAAATAAAAGGTAGGTGATGAAACCTACTTGAGTTCCAACGCTTCCGTTTGTAGAAGAGACGTCGCCCACGTTCCTTTGCCTTGGCTGGTCACAATCCTCCACTATCCTCGTGAATGGACACCTGCACACAAAGAGAACAACACAAACACAAGCGTGAAATCTGATATATGCAATTATACATCAGTCAAGAAGGACATAATTCAACATTAATCATCACAACAATGAGAATGGAACCATAATGATAGTCATCTATTATTAATAATCAACAAAGGAGAATACAACCAGCGTCCTGACGTCACGTCCTCCTTTGGCTGGGTGCTCAGCTACACAAGTCTTGCAAAAGCTTGAAGGGGTGAGGGACAAGCTCTCTCTCTTTAGTAACAAGATCTCCTTACTGGGGTTAAGCCTTATGGACACAAAGAAGGCTTTTGCAACTCTAATCTCTTGATATCTTCCTTTCAGCACAAGTATAATTACCACT
>APFE030570600.1:66284-78227 GCA_000404065.3 Pinus taeda
GCAGGAGATGTCTCCAGGGCATATGCAGCTCATGTTCAGAGGTGAATGATGCAAGTGGTTTCAAGTCTTGTCACTTCTCACAAGTCCCGAAATGAGTCCTCCAAGGTGCAGGAGAGGGGTAACACGGACGGTGACAAACGGTGACAAATTACTGTGTAACAGATGCCCCCTAAAGCATGAGGCCCGAGAGATAGAGGGGTGAAGTGATTTACAAGAACATGCGTGGCTGAAAACATTGTCGCCGGAGAACCTGCGAAAAGAAGTACAATTGATATCTCAAGTACATGATAGATGTGGTATCGACGCAGCCATCCGTAACAGAGTACATACAACTAGATCTCAGGTATGGACGCAGCCATCCGATGAGGATCTATAAATGGACCCAGGTACGGTCACAGCCATCCAATAAATGAGTCATGTAATGATTACAATAATCCACAAAATGCAACCCGGATTTTAATATGCAAAATTCGGGGTCTTGCGCTCCAACTCGACCTGAACACAATACAAGTTCAAGCATGTGAATACAAGAGTCGAAGTCGAACATGCATGAACCTTGTCTAGTTACCAGTCAATGATGAAAACTGTGAACAGACGCGAGAGGTACCACCAATAATGACGATGGTCCTCAAGGTACTATAGGTACAATCCACGGCGTGTGAATCAATGAGCCGGTGTCGAACACCCGTAGAATCATCCGATCAGAGGCCAATGACGAAAAACTCTCATCGAACACGAAGAACCTGCCATTGAGGCATGCAGGCCCTAAGGTACCTGAAGGGAGTCTCTAGGTCATCTTCCTGGATAAGGAGCTGAAGTCGACAGGAAGTGATCTTGATCGAAGGTGAGCCATAATGTTTCCCACATCATCGACATGAGACGGAAAGAGACAATATGTTTTGTGTGAGATATCGGAGGGAGGTTGAGTATTCTGCAGAGGTCAACTTCTCTTGAACATATCGGCAGCACAACAACGGATTTGGCAGTATTTGATGTTAAATGATCAGGGGTCATGATGACAAGACGATGAGCAGATGAATGGTCAAATAGGATAACCCAAACCCATGGAGGCAAATGTGAAGCGAGATGAGATGTCCCCACCCAGACACGAATGCAGAAAGTGCCATGTTCAAGAGCGAGATACTGCCGATGACGACGATTATAGTTCCTTTATTCCCCCGCCATTTCTGGCGAGTACCCCGGTTATTTTTGGATGGCAAGCTTGACGGGGATAGCATATGCTTGAATGGTGTCATTACGACAGAATCCAATCTCATTAAAGTTTTAACGAGTCTGACAAAGGAAAAACTCGGGGCCTTTTCATGTTTAGAGAGTTTGAAAAGACAGCAAAAAGGAAACTCCAGGGGTGTGCTTTTTCGTAAAGTTGTGTCTCTCAAGCCCGAAAAAGTATAAAACGATGCTCGAAAGAACCGCCCGATCATTACGACTGAGGAGTACTTTTCGTAAGTAGTGACATCGACCCAAAAAAGTAAAAAAGTGACCGATATCACGTCGTTTCGTTCCCATTAACGAACCTGAAACGACAAAGGCCCGACGATCTTTTCATTCTTTATACGGTCGGAAAAAGAGTTTAAAACGACTGCCTCTTATTTACGTTTAACGAGTCAAGAGGAGTAACTCAGAAATCTTTTCACGTTTAGGGAGTCAGAAAAGAGCTAAAAGATGACTCCACAGTGACTTTTTCGTGTTTTTACCGAGTCCGAAAAAGTATAAAATACAACTCGTTTCACCATCGAAGTTGCGTAAAAGACCTGTCACTGCACAAGAGGCAAACATAAAACCCATTTTCGACCAAAAATACATTAAAATATTCAAAAAAATAACTTTTCTAAACCCAAAAATGAGTTAAAAGTCTATAAAGAGGGTGAAAATGTGAAAATAGAATTACTTTTACTTTTTACCTCTTTGAAGATTGAGAAGGGTCTGTTTGGGAAGCAAACTTCAGGCGACGAATACAGCCAATCCGTGCAACCATTCGCGATCTCATCAGTTCCAGGTAAGAGGCGCTTCCCTTAGCTCCATTTTTATACCATTTTTTTATGTATTTGGTTCCTGATTGGGCCCCTGCAAGGGGGAGTTTCAAATTTAGGGCTTCGCCCCATTGGCGCGGGTATCCGGCACGGACCCGTGCTAATGGGGTGAATTACCCAAGGGCGCCACGCCATTAGCGCGACTGTTTTAAAAAAAGTCGCGCTAACCGCGCGACCCAAATTTTTTCATAAATTTACGCATTTTATTTGAAATTCTCCTGGATCATAATTTGTCCAACGTTCTAATGAAGGTGTATTTGTCCTTGTGGGTGCAGGAAACAAGTCAAAATGGTAGTAGAATGGAAAGAAAGAGAACATGACGTTGTGGATGCTTTGGCAATTGAGGATGAGGGGTGCATGAACGCTCTAAGGGATTGCGGCCTCAAAAAGTTCTTCCTTACATCTATATGCGGTCACAACTTGAGTTCCTACAGTTCGTCATTGATGCTTGGGACGTGGACGACAAAGTGTTTCGTCTACGGAACCAGACCTTAGAGCTTGAGGTATCTGATGTATACTTCATCACTAGACTGTCACAGAGAGGGGTAGTTCCCATTTTGACTGGCAGTAGAGCTTCCGGGGAGAAGGTTGGTGAAGTAAAAGCTCGAGTGTGCCCGGAAGCACAATTCGGGAAACAGAGTGCTAAGGTGGCTATCAACACCATCCGGGATTTGACTCTCAAGGCCATTCTTTTCACCATCACACTTGCAGCTGGGGTACAAGCGCCCCATGAGGCAAGCAAGAACCACCTGATACTCGTGACTGAATGCCTCAGTCTGACCATCTTTAATTGGGATGCAGCCGTGACCACTAATATCAAAAGGTAGCTCACAAATTGTAAGCGTGTGGATGTGAAACAGTTTGCATATGGCTCGATCGTGGTATCATTCTTCCTGGAGCGAATACCACTTTTCCAGATCCAAAGAGCCGTGGTGGCAGATCCATTGCCACGAGAGCCTAGAATGGCTCGCTGGGCAGCACTGATGCCCAGAGGAGGAGGAGTCCAGGAGATGTCATGGCAACCTGAGTTCTTCATATGGTTCCGTCGACAGCTGATCGTGATCTAGGATTGGCCTTATGCAGGAACCAGTTTCATGGGAGACCCAGACCTTCCATTACCAGAGCGGGAGGAATGGGAGGAGGAGTTAGGTATGAACTCCTTGATTTTGATGTTTTATGTTTTTCATTTTTTTGTCTTTTTAAATACATGCCTGTTCTAACGACGATTGCATGCATATGCAGATGTGGGCCCAGAGCGACCAGCCGGCCTGTCCCCTACAGTGCGGAGAGGCCAACCCGCAGCCGACCCTCAGGCAGGGGGCGCCGTGGGGGAGGAGCTGATACAGAATCTTGAGGGGCTTGCCCAAGGGATTCCCGGTTATGCCAAATTGGCAGATGTGCCCTTCGCATATCAGAGGCACACAGTAGGGGTGCCGACTCGCTTCCATCGTCTGCTGAGACGATTGGTGCGCGCGGTGATGTTCTATCATGAGCACCACTGTGGTTAGACTCCTAGGTTTTATTTTCTGCATATTTTTTTTGAGAGACATGTGTCTCAGATGTACGGAGAACACAAACTATATCCAGACATGTACATTTATCTTTTGAGTGCCTCAGTGCGCCACACGATATATATATACATGGTGTTATGGTTTATTGTATTTTATGCTTCTTGTATCATGTTGATTTACATATTATGCAAATGTCTGTCCAATACATAGTTAGGTAATGCATCGGTTACTGCATTAAGTCTTCTTGGAATGTGTTGATAAGTAATGTAATCAAAATCTATTTCCAATAACCTAACACGTAAATACAACCTTAAAATGCGATGATCTCTGACGGAATATCGTCCATTGAGATGGTGGACTACAAGTTGAGAATCTAAGTTTACAACCAATGTGCGGATCCCGAGGTTAATTGCCTCGGCTAATAATTCAATTACAACACTATATTCAGCCACATTGTTCATTGTACAACCCAAACACACCCCTTGAATATCTACTAACTCGCCATGAGGATCGTAGATCACCCATGCCGTAGATGACAGATTGCGAGTACTGTGGGAAGCACCATCAGCGAAACCAACGTAAGGCGATCCAGACATCTGTTCAAGAAGCAAAAGACACAATAAGCGGCAATTATGCCGACACACTAAGATAAAAACTAAATAAACACGCACACACAACACACTACTGAAAGCATACGCATGTACAAAAAGAGAGACTGCATGGACACAGGCGTAATATTTCTTGAGATAAAGCCCATTTTGGGGCCTGTCCAGAGGATTACCTTCATAATCTATAAGCTCATAGGCACCTTTTTGTAAAACTCTTTTCACAATATAGGGCCCATGCCACATCGGCTTGAGTTTTTCTACTCCCAGCTTATCGTTAGCTTGATCGTAGAGCAGTACTAGATCTCCCTCGATGAAAGAGCGGGGGTTAACAGTGTTATCGAAGTGAGTTTTCACTCGCTTCTTTTGAGCTTCAATAGCTAGGGAGGCTAGACGACGAGTCTCATCCAGCCGTTCTAAGTAAAGAAGCCGCTCTTCTACAGGAGTAGTATCGGGGAGTAACTCGACGGCTAATTTCAGTGAAGGAATCTCACACTCAATGGGAAGGGTTGCCTCCAGTACATAAACTAACTGGAAAGGAGTGAAGTTGGTGGCATCCTTCACGGAGGTACGGTAGGCCCACAAAGCGGAGAACAACATCAGGTGCCAACTAGACTTGTGCATGCCAACAGTTCTTTGAAGCATTGTGACCAAGACCTTGTTCACGGCTTGCACTTGACCGTTTGCCTAAGGATAGTACGGATTCGAACTATCATGCCTAAGACCTAGCTGGGTTGTTAACTTGGCCATCATATGATTACGAAAAATTTTTCCGTGATCAGTGACGATGGCTTGTGGAACTTCGAACCGCGAAATAACATGATTAAAAAGAAACTGTGTCGTGGTGTGACCCTCTTCTGACAGTGTAGGCATTGCCTCGGCCCATTTCATAAAATAATCTACAGCAACGATGATGTATCCATGCCCCCCAGTCGAGCGAGGGTTACAGGTCACATAATCGATGCCCCATTTGGCAAAGGGGTCGACGGTTACAACTGGGTGCAACGGGGCAGGGGGTGCATGCATCTTTCGTTGGTAAATCTGGCATTCATGATAGGAACGGACAGCAAGAATGTAATCCTTGAAAATGGAAGGCCAAAAATAGCCAGCGCGGAGGATTTTCTGTGCAGTGGCATAGCTAGACATGTGACCGCCACAAGCACCGGAGTGGCAGCCATTTAGAACTCTCTCGGCTTCTTCGAAGGTTAAGCATCGGCGAAGAACTGAATCAACACCGAGACGGTACAGCGTGTCCCCAACGATGCGATATGGTTGGGCTTGGTGTCGAATCCGTCGACGAGCGTCCTTAGAGGTCTCGGGACGGAAAGAGGATGTCTGCAAGTAGACAACAATGTCCCCGTACCAAGGATCGAGGGTGCTGATAAGGAAAAGAGTTTCGTCTGGAATAGAATCCTCTATCTGAGAGGAGGTAGCGGCAGATGACAAAGAACACAACAGTTCGGTGAAGACGAGTGATTTCTTGGACTTGGCAGCAGTAAATTCCAAGTCAAACTCTTGGAGGATGACGATCCACTTTGAGTATTTTCCCCCCAGCAATTGTTGTGACAAAATATAAGTCATGGGGTTGCAATCGGAGAACACCGTCGTAGTACGCAACAAGATATAGTGACAGAATCGTTGGACAACACAAACAGCAGCGAGGGCCAACTTCTCGACATATGCATATCGAGTTTCCGTATCTAGCAAGTTGCGACTAAGGTAGTAAATGACATGTTCGACGCCATCGTCCTCGTCTTGTACCAAAACCATACCTATGGTGGTATCAGCAGCGGCCAGATATAACATATAATCACGATGATAATTTGGAGGCTGCAACAAAGGGGCTTAAACTAGAAGAGTTTTGAGACGTGCGAAAGACTCTTCGGCTATGGCATCCCGTCGAAATGGGGTGTCACGCTTAAGTAACCGGGTGAAACCCTTTGCCACTTCGGCATAGTTTGGGATGAATCGTCTTAAGAAATTAGCTTTCCCCTGTAGGCTCTGCAATTGCCACAAAGTAGCAGGGGGAGGAAGATTCAAAATTGCCTCGACTTTAAGGGGATCCAAGCGGATTCCCTCTCGGGAGACGATAAACCCGAGAAGTCGGCCAGATTCGATGCAGAAGACACATTTATGCGGGTTTAGTCGGATATTATAGTGTCGACAGCGAAGAAAAATCTCGCGAAGATGTGATGGGTGGTCCGAGCGTTTAGCTGAATGAGTGGGAAGGTCATCCAGATAAGGTTGTACGATGTGCCGAATATCGTGAAAGGCATAAGACATCGCACGCTAGAAGGTGGCGCTGGCATTCTTAAGACCGAAGGGGAGCTTTTTGTAGGCAAAAGTACCCCACGTAAATATAAAGGCCGTCTTGTGTTGATCGGTGGGGGCGATATTAATCTAGTCGTAACCAGAAAAGCCGTCCATAAACGAATATATTTCACTTCCCGCACACTCGTCAATGAGTTGGTCAATGAACGGTGTGGGGTAGTTATCTTTTGGGAAGGCTCAATTAATGTCGCGATAATCGACACAGACGCGAATAGTACCCTGCTTCTTATCCATAGGGACAATGTTTGAGACCCAATCTGTAAGTGGGATAGGATAGATAAAACCAGCTTTAAGAAGTTTTTCAACTTCTGCTTTTATAGCTGCTGCCTTACGAGGGTGCACAGGATGCAAACCCTAATGAACAGGTTTTGCCCTGGGATACGTAGGTATCTCGTGCACTACAATAGATGGATCGATGTCGGGCATCTCTTCGTAGGACCATGCAAAAACATCATGAAATTCGCGAAAAAGTGCGATATATATTTGAATCTCCTCAGGAGTGCAAGTGACTCCTATATAGATGTTCTCGACAATCCCTATTTTAATAGAGATGTCGATGGGTTGCGTCTACGTGATGTTCCCTAAATTCCCTTCAGACGATGTGTGATAAATCTGGATGGGCGTCTGAAGAGGCTGTGAAGGGAGACATGGAGCAAACCGCTCGAGACAAAGCAGTGTTTCCCGGAAGGTAGGGAGAAAGGAGGAACGGTGGTGAAGATGGGACCATGGACGTTCTTCCAAAGACATGGTCTCTATAATGGCCTCGTCGGAAGGAAATATTTCCTTTAACGGATCCGAGGAGGTGCATTCTCCAAACCAGGGGGAAAAATCATCTGAGCCAAGAGCCCCACTTGAAGCAGCGGGTTCAGCATGAGGGGCCGATGCAGCAACAATTTTGATGTAGTTGAGTTCGGCTGGACTCAACGGCATCTCCTCGCCCCACGATTCTATCTGGTCGATGGGGGGAAGGGCCCAAGGATCAGAACGAACCGAGATCATGGAGATAGAGGCGAGGTTGGGAGGTGGGAGGGAGAAAACACCCATAAGGGCGGGTTCTTTGAAGAGCCTGACTCCCACACTCTCAAAAGGAACGGAGGTATGTTCAACGAAATGTAAATTTCCCTCAGAAGAGGAAGCGAAGAAGGAAAGATGGTCTACCGTGACAATTTTCCCTTGGTGAGGGAAACGAATGACACGAAAGAGGGATGAAGCCACGGCATGCATGGCATATGTCCAACTCCGGCCTAAGAGGAGGTTGTATGTGAGATTTGCGTCAACGACCTCAACTTCTACTTCCACGGTTTTCCCTTCTAATGTGATTGGCAATTGTTGAAGAATACCATAAGGACGGGATTCTCTCCCATCGAAAGCTTCCAAACTCGTAGGAGACTGGCTCAGAGTCGGAGACCCAATCGCTTTCCAACAAGAAATAGACATAATGAAAGTCGATGCGCCCTCATCAATAACTGTACGATGGATCGTTTTGGAATTGATGACGACCTGGATAAGAAAAGTGATCTGATGAGGCAGTCTAGGAACATGGCTCTCGAGATCGAAGGTAATCAAATCCGAATCTGTCGAGTCGATACCACCGATGGCCGATAGCAGGGACTTCCTCTGAGGGGGGCAGCTCTGGAGAACTTCTAGGGCGGACATAGCTGACGGAGCCTGCGCTAAGTCCTCTACGATGCTATAGTGCTGGGCAGCACGAGCATTCAGATTGTAAGAAGATCGCCTGAGTACTCCTTTAGGAGGGGGTCGGACGGTCGTCTCAGTACTTGGTCTCTCAATATGGAGTAGACCAGAGCTGGACGAAGGAGCACTTGAGGGAACCTTGGGCTCCTTCCCGGCGGACAACGGATACTCCTTTGCTCAAGGCGTTACATGAACGGGGATAGATCCGGCCATGAAGAGTTGGGAACCAAAGGGAGAAGAAGACGGATCAGCCACCATTTGAGTCTGCTGAGAGGGAAAAGGCTCTTTAAGAACCGCGGGAACCCCAGGAGCGCCTTTTAACAAACGACTAACTTCGAACCGCCTGGGGCAGTCCTTAGTATAGTGATCCTCCTCACAAATGAGGCAAGGATATTTGGGTTTGCGCTTAGCTCCTTCCTCGGCTGGAGGTTTGGAGGATTCCTGTTTAGGTTGCTCATATTTATTTTTCCCTTTTCCCTTTTTCTTTCCTTTCGGGGCCTTACCCGCCGTGGTGGACTGGATGGTGTTGACCTCAGAAGTACTACTAGAATTTGAACCACCCTGAGAAGTGTTTTCGTTAGAAGCACTTGAATTTGGCTTCCCAGGGTTTGAAGATGATTTTTTAGAGGCCGGGTTCACAGAGCCAATAACTCCATCGACAGATGGCTTCGGTGGAGCCTTGGATGTGCCGGGTCTTGGGGCGTTTGGAAAATACTCATACAAGGTACCTGACTGAGAGTAAACTAAGTCCAGGTACTGAGCGCCCACGATCGCTTTCTCTTCAGTCACGCAGGCTCCCATAGCAATGTCCCGTGCAATATTAGGGACAAAGGAAGTCGTGAACCAATCGGTGAGGAGTTGATCAGGAATCCAAAACTTGATCAACCTGCGACGCCTTCTCCATTCATATATATGATCGGAGATATGCGTAGCTATATCCTGCTTAAGAGACGTAAGGAGGTGAGTCCATGTCTCGTACCGAATGGGTAACTGAAAGTGAGTAAGGAATGCCATAGCCAATGAATTAAAATCCTGAAATGACGTGCGGGTCAATTCAATATACCATTTAGCGGCAGAACCAGTGAGAGCCCTCTGAAAAAGGCGAAGTCGAATCGAATCATCGAGCCATGGATTAGACGAACACCATAAGTGATACGTCATTACATGGGCTTGAGGGTCCTCTCCGGCTTTGCGGTCGAATTTGGGACAGTCGCTAGGTATATTAGTTGGAACTGGTGGCCATTGTGGATTATGCAAAATGGGATCATTTGTTAACTTCGACACATCGGGCAGTTCCAACGTCGCTAGAAATGGTAGCTGCGGGTTGAAGGACATCTATCCTGGATATGAGGTAGGGCCAGAATTCCATCCAGTTGCTAGTTGCCCCCACTGGCCTTGTCCCGACGGACCAGGTCCAAAAGGGCCTTGTCCAGAAGGATTTTGTCCATAAGGGTTATTTCCGGAACCAGATGGTTGATACTGGTTCTGCCCCCCAGCCCCCCATTGATTACCATACTGCCCAGCAGGTTGTTGATAATTTTTATTAGGGTTGGCCTACGGCTGTTGGTAATTTTGATACGGGGTGATTTGATTTTTCCCCTGGGGTTGCTGGTATCCATACTGAGCCCGGGAACCTGGTGGCATTTGATGAGAAGGTTGGGATTGATACCCACCTGAATAAGGAGGCTGGGATTGATACCCACCTGAACGAGGAGGCTAGTATTGGTACCCACCTGAATAAGGAGGTTGGGATTGATACCCACCTGAATACGGAGGCTGGGATTGGTACCCACCTGAATAAGGAGGCTGGGATTGGTACCCACCTGAATAAGGAGGTTGGGATTGATACCCACCTGAATAAGGAGGCTGGGATTGATACCCACCTGAATAAGGAGGTTGGGATTGATACCCGCCTGAATAAGAAGGTTAGGATTGGTACCCACCTTGATTCTGGGGTTGATAACCGGGTTGAGGCTGCGAAGCAGGAACCATCTGCATGCTTGGTTGAGATGCTCCAGAAAGGTATCCTTGCGAAGGTTTGGCTATCTGGCCAGAAGGTTGTCCTTGTAGGCCAGATGGTTGATTGGGCTGAGCAGTGGGCCGACCTTGCTGTGCGTAAGGCTGGCCCCCTTGCCTAGAAGGGTAGCCTTGCTGGTTTCCGGGTTGACCTTGCTGAGCATGGGGTTGTCTCGGGTTTCCAGAAGGTTGCCCAACATATGTATACGATGGACCACTGGAGTCTAAAGGTTGTCCTTGATAAGGTTGTCCTTGCGAGACTCCAGGTTGACCTGGGTAGTTCTGACCATAATACTACTGCCCATGACTAGGTTGCGAGTAGCATGGTTGACCCTGGTAGGGTGGTCCTTGAGACGATTGTCCTTGACCTGGACAGAACTGGCCACTGCCATATCCGACAGTACCCCAAGCCACACTCAGTGGAACTGAAGTTTCAATATAGGGCTCAGTTGGCAGGGAGATATACAAATGATGATTGACAAGATCATAATAGGGGCCTTGCCCGCCTGGGTTCTGGACATTATGCAAGTATTGGGAATATTCCCCCCTGCCGAAATAGCATCAGAAAGAGGCAGGGTACCACTTGCGGGATGGACAACTCTAGCATCATGTGCCGATGGACCACTTTGTACTGGGCCTCGAGATGGGCCGGCAACAAAAGTCACAGTAGAAGATGCCGTAACGGCACTAGCAACTGGAGTTGATGACGCGACACAAATGGTCGGGTTGGTTGGAACCACTGTAATAGTAGTATGGTGAACTTGGGAAACAAATGGTCCCGTAGTAGGGACAATGTTTTGATCCCACATGGAAGAGGAAGTCGCAGAGTTCATAGCATCCCTTAGAGATCTATAGCGCGCCGGCACTGTGATACTGAGGGGCGTAACAATGTACGACGTAGAGATAACTGGGGATGTAGCCGCAATGGGAGTATCAATACTCGACATAACGAGCGTCCCACTTGACATAGGAGATGTATCCTCCATGTTGGAAGAAGCCATCGGAGATGCAACACCAACAGGAGTAGTGGGAAAATCCTCTTCAGAGGGCTCCCAAACAGGGTTCCAAAACAAGTCATAAAGCTCGTCCTCTGGAGCACGAGAGTTCAACGGTTGGACACTCGGAACAATAGGAAGAGTGTCTCCACAAACCGGTGTCTCGAGGGCAACAGAAGATGGAGACCCTTGGTCACTTGGGACAAGAGACGAGATCGATGGATCCGCTAGGATGATCAAACAAAGACCCTAAGCAAACTAACGATAAGAGACCCTACTCAAAACTAAACGCAAACAACATCTACCAAGGTGAATGTTATCGTGGCTGAATACATTTTTATTACATTATGACACAACTTGACCTTTTCATGTTTTAAGAGTCGAGAAAAGGACAAAAGATGACTCTAGTCGCCTTCGAATGTTTAAGGAGCCCGAAGTGACAAATGCTCAATAGAGCCTTTTCTTTTACAGAGTCCGGAAAGGATCAAAAAGTGACTGCTCTGGAGAAACTAGGCAAGGGGTTTACCAGACAATCCGTAAAACTGCTTATACACCTTGGTAATCGTATGAAAACCAAGGACTTTCCGTACTGCAGTCAATCTTCCCAAATGCTGTGTTTGGTGCGTTACGGCTTGTAAGGCGGCAGACACGGCTTCCTATGGATCAAGGATGCAAACCTAGTGGAGTCTCCCCATATATACGCGACGGTACGTGGGAGCCCAAGTCCGTACTAGACCAC
>APFE030570625.1:0-19849 GCA_000404065.3 Pinus taeda
TTGCGAATGATGCCCATAGTTGGATGCATTTGTGAAGCACCATTATGTTCCAGGTGCTCAAATAAGGGATTCAAGCATCTAGTGCAACTGGCACGAGATCCTAAAGAGGATAATGAGGATATGTATGAAAAGATGTAGCATACTATGGGCATACAATATCTATTTAGAGTAGTGGACTCCAAACACATTTTGATGATGTGATTCACCATTTGTTTGTGTTATGGATGTCTTCTTATGGGAAGAACTAGTGGATGCAGTAGGAGAAAGGAAATGGTGGATTACTAATCTTGCTTGGTATTGCATATACGAATATGATGGAATGATTTTTTGGGTTCGCATACATGGTGACACCATACCAAAGACTGGATTTGAAAATAATGAACTGATGCTCACCTAGACGACATGGTGGTTGAACAACAACAATGTCTAAGGGACTAGGTTGTTGATATAATATGGAGGGATGATTAAGTGGATAATCCCTAGCATGATATGAAGTGATACGAGACTCTAGAAGTTCTTCAAAATGGGGAATAATAATGGTACTAGAGTCGACACTACTAGATGTGCTATGAGGATCGAGAGGAATCACTTCTCTTGGACTCACAAAAATGGATGTTCCCTTACCCAAGCACTAGGTGGAAATGTAATTAACACGAGTTGGATGTGGATCAAATTCGTGGGTTCGAAGTAAGGGGTTATTGAACCAATCGACCTCATTGTGGATGAAGTCTCTGGACTCCACAACATATTGGTCGTGGGTTTATTGCTGAAGGAAGTACGCATGATGGGGCATATCGTCCCAATTATAATCAGGGGTGGTCATGGCTTCCATTATGTATTCATTAGAATGGAAGATGGGGGGATTGGAGGAAGAGAGACCATATGATGAAGAGGAGCTACTTGAGGCATCTTCATGAGAGACAAGGTTCACATACGCATATTCAAAGCTGGGAGATAGGTGCCTAGTATATGTGACATCTATCGATGTTGAGACCGAAGTGTTTGTCAAACAAGGTTCAACAGAATCACAATAGGAGATGTATAAAGAGTCCTAATATATTGATCCCATGGGTGATGATAGGTAGAGAATAGGAGTAGTATTATTCTTCATATCGACATCAAGGGGAGGGATCACGATGGGTGTTTGAGATACCTCCTGCTCTGGTATAGGAGTGGGACTAGAACTCGCGGGTAGAAAAGAGGTTGAATCACTATGACCAACCTCTAATTCATGAAGAACTTAAAGTGTATCATGAAAGTATTCGAGACGGGGACAGTGATGAGAATAATGGCCATAATTATCACACAAAGAATAAGTGTGATTCATCCTTAATGATCTGTTCTTCTTAGCTAACTCGAGTAAGGTGACATGGACCTCAAGAATGTTAGAATTAGGGAAGGCATCAAAGACTACATTCTTGATATGATGGAGTTTAGGACAATTATTGGTCGCATGACCAACAACATCACACAAATAACATGGAGGCGTAGGATTCGGTAGATTCGGAGGAGCTGGAGTTGGTTAGGATGCCTTGTCTTTGGTTCCCTTTTTTTGGGCTTTGTCCCCCTCACCAAATGCTTTCACAATAGGAGTAGGTTCCTATTGAGGTTGTTGTGGAACTGAAGAAAATGAAGGGGTAGGAACAACAGGTTGAATTGGGGTAAAAGAAGTGTAAGGTTTGATTTTATCAGGGGGAGTGTTTGCAGGAGGACCGATGTACCAGACTGGGATCCCAATTTACTTGGAGGAAGTTGATAGTATGCCAATTTACTTGCTAGTCTACTAAAACACTCAATTGTTTGTAGAAAAGGAATCAGATATCACATGGCAGAAGATGAATGAAATTTTCTCAGTGATAACCTTCAAAGCTTATTTGGAAGACTGACGAGTGTATGTCAATGTCCAATGGTCAGGGCTACACAAGATTTCATGCAGATATACATCTTTTCCATGCATAGAAGTTGTCAGCTGGATACTATCCCATACATATCCAAAGAATATGACTCTCAATAGCGCTAGCGGATAGAGGCTTCCTTATTTTCTGGTAGCAGACTATCATCTCATGTACCATTTTCCTGAACCAGAATCACTCATGGATTCTTACTTCTATGTGAAAACCAACTAATTGAGCACCAAGGATATTCAGTTAAAGGTTAGGTGAAAGAGCCAACAAAGTTTCGTCAGACACCCACCAACACCTACAAGAAAATATCTCTCAGGAGGGCCTATCAACTTTTGAAAATCCTATGTTGCAAAATCTATCGCCGGCAGAGCACTGAGACCTTTCTTGAAGGGTGGAATTTCTTACTGGACCAGGTTGTCAATGAAGGTAAACCATTCAACTGGTCATATTTGTTGGCTCAGAAGTTGTGGTTCCATGTATCTAATGCCCTTAATACCCCTAAGGGTTGGCAAGTTAGATTTTATATGTATGCATATTTATTGGATGCAATCTACGCACACAATGCATTCCCTGGCATGAATTGGACTTGGACCCCACATGAGCCTACCATGTATGCCTATTGTAAGCTGATTTCAAAGTGCAACCACAAAGGAGTAATGGAGAACTAACTGATAAAATCCTCACTCTGTTGTACACATTTATCTTTTAGGAAGAACCACCTTGCATGTCACATGGGGCAATGGAAGTAGTATCACAGATAACAAATTGGTTTGCCTCACTGGATGACATTGTTCCTCAAGGTGTTCAATAGAAAAAAGTCTCCCCATCTTTTACCGAGGTTTTCCACTGATAAGCTAGTCATTCAAGAAGTTGTGTATCATCTCTCGACGGGGTTGTCAATAGCTTTTCACATGAAAAATAAAGCACCTTGGAATTCTCTTCCTATGCAAATCGAATTGTACGAGATCAAGAATCTAAAAATCGTGGATACCAAAGGCGATATAAATTTTGCATTTGGTACTCTAGACTTCAATCCATACAACCCCTGGAATGTTTGTAGAGACCACTATGCAAGGATTCACTATGAGTGGCTAAGCATGACCTTTCAAAGGCTAGAGGAGGAATCATGAAAGAATCGTTACAATGCCTCCAAGTTCTGTGAGCCGATCAGTTTTGCAGGAACACCGCAGATTACTCGCAGAAGGAAGTCACTCCATAGGCAGTACCAATGGAAGAGCGCAGCATAGTGTGCGAGAAGTGAAAGAGGAAATTTGTGCATATTCTAGGGGGAGAGTGAAGCCACAAGATGAAAGAATATCTAGTCATTATGATAGTGGTTATAGCAGTGGAGAAGAAGAGGAAATAGAGGGTGCAAGAAGCAAAAAAAAAATAGAGGGAAGAATGAGAGAAAAATAGATTGGAGGAAGAAAGGTAGAAGCAGCAAGAAGGAGAAAAGTGAAAAGTAATCGTAGAAGAAATAGCACGGAGACAAGCTGAGGATCTAGAACATAACTGGCAGTGAGAGCAGGAGAGAAAACAGATGTAGGATAAAAAGACCTTGCTCAGGAGATAGAGGAGTTGATTGAAATCCAAAACATGGAGGAGGAACCAGAGCTGAAGAATCAAGATGTCGACATGATTCCTAGTACACAAAAAGTTACCATTCAGTCTCCCCATCCTCCAACAAAGCAAGATCCAAACAAGGAATATGAAATTGCTCCTCTTGATGATGGTCCGATTATGGACATGTACAATCTGACTTATGACGAACTTCAAGAAAATAGTGTACAAGCTAGGAAGAAACATTTTTTAGACGAACTTGCATCTCCTGCATTCATCAGAGAAGGGTGGTCATGATAGACACCAGAAGAAATACAAGTGTCATTGTCACAACCAACTTGGCCTTCGCAGGTGCTTTAAAGTCAAACACGCAGTATTTGATGGTCAAGAAAAAAAGTTGGCAAAGAACTTGTAGGTTGCTATGAAAGAGTTTGAACAACTCTGAGAAGAGGTACATAATGAAACTTCAGCATAGGTCCATCTGGAAGAACTGAAGGAAACGATACTTGGTGAATTATCCACAATGGGACAGACCATGCAAAACCTTTATGAGGAGCTCGCCATCATGCATAAGGAAGTTGTTCACTTGCATGGCTTGTAGCAGAAGTGTAAATATTTCGTCAAAACTCTCAAGAATGTACAAGATGCCATCATTACCTTGCATGAAGGGGCATCGCTTGGCTTGGATAAGAAAACAAGGCAAGAGGCAAAGTTGAAGGCGGCAAAGGTTCAAACACTTATCCAGAATAAAAAATAGCTCACCTCGTTCATTGCCAAAACTCAAGCCTCATATGCATGTTTGTACAATAACCTGTACTTCTTGGTGAAATCATAAGGGAGCCCATTAATTGGCTCACTCAAGCAGTGCAAACGTAGGAATTTGGTCGGGCAAGAGATTAAAGAATACTTGGAATGATTGAGACAGGTAGACATCAAGGAAGATCTTGAAGTAAATAGACAAAACATGCATAAGTACATTGGCGGCCCTGTCCAAATCAACACGATGTTTCTCCTATACAAGAAGGAAACGCAAACCGGTTCCAAGTCAATGTACCTAGATTCCATGGAGGCTAGATTATTTTTCCATCCTAACCCCATTGCATAGTTTGGGGATGTCATCATGCAGTACAAAGCTTGGCACCGCTACGTAACCAAGAAACATCAAGTGTAAGTTGTTGAGCTGGAGTTTCCCTAAACTCAAGCTTAATTGTTTTGTCTTATTATGTTGTCTAGTTGGCTCTACCCAATTTTGTCTTATATGGATATGAGTGTATTATAATATTATTTTGTAATTAATTTATAAGTGAAATTCCAAGTGTCAATTGTGGAACGTGAAAAGTCATGATGTAATGTAATTGAAGATTCATTTTGTAAAGAAGTGAAAGAGTCATGAGGGAAGCCAAAGAGTCACATGGGGAAGTGAATAGTCATCCCTTTTGTTATAAATAGACCCTCATAACTCATGTAAAGGGGCTTTTGGGATCCAAGTTTTTGGCTAGGATCTTAGCATAGAATCAAGGGATTGGGAGTTTGTGAGAGCCTTGTCTTCTTTGTAGCATAGAGGGAATATATTTCTTTGGAGGAGCAAGGGTTGAATTCATGTTCCACTATTGGGGATAGTGGTCCATTGATGGTATATATATGATTGGAACATTCACTTAATAAAAGCTCAGTGCCGACATGTTTTCATGCATATGTTGTGAATATAGTAGGATTATTCTTGTTATGTTTGCATTGTATGTTATTTAACTTATGCTTATGCTTGTGAAATATTTCGTTTTTTTTGGTACAAATCTTTTTGAATGTGTGTTATTGTTAACTTGTGAACTATTTTACAGATTAGATTGTGATTTATTTATGCTAGTGTGTTCATTTCAAGCAATGTACTATTAAAGGCTTACAAGGGACTCTCTCATTTTCCCTTCGTGTGTTATAAGCTCTATGCATTTCACTTGAACTTCCGCAAAGTCACGCACTTATTCCCACCAAAGTCACCATACATCACTCTATGCATTAGTGCAGCCAAGGCATGTCATTAAAACCCATTGCATCGGCAACCGAGTTGCATTCTGGATGGGACTCCTACACCAAATAATGTGAGGTCTAATTGGAAATTCATATTGGGGAGATCCCATGAATGTTGGTGGGTCCAGCACCATCAACAAAACCACGTCCAACAACAACACCATCAACTTTCACATGGTGACACAACTGCAACCATAACCACCACCATGCATACACAACAAGCATATAGACCACAAGAATAAGGAACACATATGCAACACATTCCACCCATCCATTCCAAGGGGTGAACCATGCTTTGATACCACTTTTTAGTATCAGATATCACATAAAGATAACAGAAACCAGACACCACCTAAAGAGAACGAAACCCACTCTTATACCACTATGTAACACCCTCATCCCACATTTACCCAAGCTAACAAGTCCACTGGGGTAAACATGTAACGATAGTATACTATGATGTGATTCAACTCCCCATGTGCAGTTAAGGAAATGGAACCTGTTAGCTCCCTATATCAATAGGTTTCATTTTTTATGATTGACTGGGGAAGTGCCAAATATGTTCATCCTTTTTATACTGCAAAGGTTCCATATGTTGATCAATCTTCACACTGCATAGGTGGTTAACTTGTGCCACAATTGATGATTAACCAAACAGCTTAATCCTGGCTAGATCATGTTTGAATTTCACTTGTCTAAGGATAGAGAATGGAGGCCTGCACAAACAGTTTAAACTTGGCAGGCCAATAGTTAGGCAGAGAAGCAAAGGGTCTCAACAACTTAATCTGAGCCCTGGAAGAAATAAGGGTAGACTTAGATAGGAGGGCAGCCAAAAGAAAAGAAAAGAATCTTGGTTTGCCAGTTCAAGTGCACCTAATAAGAATAAAGAAAAAATGCTAGGTATACTAGGTTGGGTAGGCAGTTTTGAAGGTACAAAGGCCTGGTTTGTGAGCAATTTGCTCTTTAGAATGACTTGCCATCTCATAAAATCATGGGGCACCATGGCAAGGTGGCTACAGATCAAATGAAGCATGACTAACTCCCCTCCTCATCTTCCCAAAGAAACATTCACTAACACTCCCCCCAAAGGGTAAAGAGATCTGCTCATTACCCTTAGCCCCTTTAGCCTACTTCATTTCATGGCAAAACTAAGTGAGAAGATGTTTTACCTAGGCAAAACAAGCCACATTTCTCATGTAAAAAGTCTTGATTTTATCTTGCCAAAGTTTCCTAAAGCTTCACCATTGGTCATTCATTCCTCTCCCCTTGGCCTAAGTTTTCACTTTATAAAACTTAACCTAAGCATGCAAACCCCTCCCCACAATCATATTAACCTACTAACCTTACTATATAACTCCTATGAATAGCTCCCCCCCCCCTAGTATATAAATACATAAAAAAACCCCAAAAAAATAAGTACCCCCACCCTGGGCTGAATATAGCCATATTTACATTTTTTTAGGGAGCTATTGGCCCACCAGGGGCCCAATAGCAACCCTCCACACACCCATTGGGATTTATATAGCCTTTGGCTAAATAAATAGCCTAAACCCGCACTTTTGCCTGAAAAAATCCACTTTTCCTAAGTCCGCGGATACACAGAAAAACATTATAAAACATGAAAAATTAACGTGGGTCTGCCACCGTTAAAGACCTGCCAGCTCGATCACCCGCCATCCGTCCAATCGCTGCTCCCAGATCCGACGGTAGTCGGCGATTTCGGAAGCCCCAACCTGTCGAAGAATATCATTCTGGGGATGGGCGGTATTTCCACCATACCGAGGACGTGTGTCAAGCGTTCGATATGTTCAGAGCCCCCTCCCCCGAAACCACTTTCCCCAAAAAGCGATGTGATATTACCGCTTACGACTTGCCCCCTCCCTGCTGATGTCATGCTTATGTCACCTGATCACGTCATCTACCATGTCACTCGCCACGTCATATGCCATGTCAGCCTCCATACCCACTAAATGACAAAATGACGTCAAAATTTGCAGGTAAAAAGGGTAAATGTAATGTTTTTACCATTCTCTGTTTATTTTCTCCGCGCACCTGTACATGCAAACTACGTCGAAAACATCATTTTTGACCGTCCAAATCTGCCAACCAGCAAGCACAGTGTCTAGCTCGGCCCCTCGACTCACCTGGTCGCCTGCAAGTCGCCCATTTCACTGGGAA
Source organism: Pinus taeda (assembly GCA_000404065.3). Taxonomy (NCBI): domain Eukaryota; kingdom Viridiplantae; phylum Streptophyta; class Pinopsida; order Pinales; family Pinaceae; genus Pinus; species Pinus taeda. Next base: position 7,668 of record APFE030570625.1, read on the forward strand.
TACAGGTATTTACCATCAATTCGCTCCCGACCCTGTTTTCCGTTAGTTTCTCTGTGAATTTAGCACCAACACCCACAATTTAAAGGAGAAAACATTGTGCTCTTGCCCACGAGTCCTCCATAAGCCTCTGAGGTGCCAAATTCACTGAAAATCCATACAGTCATCTGAAATTGAGCTCGTCCGACCCTATAAACTCCCCAAAGAGCCTCCCAGGCCATCTTTTGCCCACAATTGAAGTCCATTGTGCCAAAAAGCCCACTACTCCTGCTTCTCCAGCTAATAGCACTCCACAGAACCCAATTCAAGCCAACAAACCAATTATAACTGTGAAAATCCCAGGGAAATCTTTGAAGCCATCCTCCTGCTCAGTTTTTGCCTGCACAGAGCCAGAAATTCCAATTTTAAAAGGCAATACAGCGAATCCATGGAAGGACCAGTGGCCTTAAACATCACCCCCCTCAATGCACCCCACAAAGAGTTAGAGCATTTGCCCTTGGCTGATAAAGATTAACTAATCCAAGACCTTGAAGGTTTCCAAAACCATCTTCAGGCAGTCTATGAGCTCAGAAATAGTCACTTGAATCAAGAGGATGTATGTTGTATTTGGGAATCAAACTTGCCCAGATATTACCTCCCGTCTGTGAACATTTTCCCTAAGATCATCCACCTCTGTTTTGAGAACTATGAGCCAACAAACAAAGCCATTAAAAGTCCATCTAGGACTACTATTTTCTATATCACTCCTAACTCTATCAACCAGATGTTGAACTTTAAGCCAACACACAACCAATTTCCTCTTACAATGAAGTACTTGCTGGATGAAGGTCCCAAACTCTCTAGCACAGAAATAGCCAGAGTTGCCAAAGTATTCATGATGGCAGATAGACAGCCCCAGCACCCACCTCCTTTTCATTATGGCTCCTTCACTGAAATGGGTAGGTTAGTGGTTGATATGATATCTTTTGTGTTGGGGTTCAAGACAAGTGAGCACATTGATGAAACCATACTGGTTATGCTATCCAATTTTACCCCAAGACAGCCCCCTATTGTCAGGTACAATTATGCCAAGTTCATTGCGAATAAAATGCATGACCAATTGTTGATGCTAGACAGGGAGGGAATCTTCAAATATTCTTCCTATATATATCATCTATTTTTATATTTCCAGCCAGATATCTTCCAATTCCCCATTAGAAAATTGGACCACAAAGGGGAGAGGATGTCTGTTATTTTTTGGACTCCAATCTTTCATGATATACGCACCTCTCCCTACTCTTATTGTGAGTTTATTGATCTATTTGTATACCCTGTCTCTTTCCTCTTGATAAGAACTCCTCCTCCCAGACTAACACATGATATGAAGAAGATACTACAGCTCTCCAAGAACTATAGAATAGGTGACTGGTATTTCTACCAGAATCACACTATTCTCAGAATATATGGCTGTGAGCTCTGCCCCTACAGGCTGCCCAGATATGTGCCAATGAGACTCTTTGCCTTGGAATATTTCAGACAATTCATCAACTCAGATTTGAGTCACTTCCATAGCACCAAGAAAAAGGCCCAATTGAAATTCAGAGACCAATTAGGCCCCTTTGTTATGAACAAGAAAGAGGGATGGAAGGATGTTGATGAGCTATTGGGTCAAACATACAGACTCAAGAGAAGCTTTTGGTGGGTTCCCTACAACCCATATGGCTTCATCAATGCAAGAAGGATAAAATATAGGCTAGCATCCTATGAACACTGCCGCATCCCTGACATAGAAAAATATGCCAACCAAGATGACTAGTTGGAGGGCTCCCTAGTTGAAGAGTTGACTGAAGAAGAAAAAATGGAACAAACCATGAAAGATTTGGAAAAAACTCTTGACTTGGAATCTTGTGGGCAGGTGTCTTTCAAAAAGCCACAGCCAACTGGGGAGAGCTCATCAACTGCCACAACTGCACAACAGGTTGCCCAGGAAAGGACTACACCAGTAACAGGGACAGCAAAGGGCAAGGAGTTGGTAGTGCCAGAACAAGAAATCATGGAAAAGCAGCCTGCTACTTCAAAGGAACATAGCCAAGGGGAAGCCCCTTCATTACAAACACAAGCACCAGAGGTACCAGCACTGCAGACTCCTCTTCCTGAGGAGAAAAGCAAGAAAAGGGACCGAGAAGAGACCACACCTGCAAGTGGGTCAACAGGTCAGCAAGAGACCAAGAGGCAAAAAGTAGATCCTCCTGAAGAGGACACTGTGGAAGATATCATTGAAAGCCCAAGAGGAGAGAGAGCCGTTAGCCAACAGACTTCTACAAGCTCTCACAAACAAGAAGGAGGGAGACAGCGTGGAATGGAAGTCTCCTCCTCAAGATCACAAGCAAAGAAACCAGCAAACATCAAGCAGTCATTCAAGGAGATTAAGGCTCAAAATGAGTCATTAAGAATTCAATTGTATGACCAGTTTCTTAAGACGACACCCTCCAAACAACATAGACTAATGGCAGCCTATGACATGAAGGAGGAAAAAATGATTTTCAGTCATTTCAAGGCCAAAGTTCAGCACCCCCAATCTGCAGCTGACTACATAAGGACCAACCTAGAGGTCCTTTCCAAGGAAATTCACCCAATGGATCGAATCGAATTACACAAGTAAACAGGTGAAATGGTCTATGCCACACTGGCAGACAAAGCTATGTTGGCCCACCAATTGAAAGAGTCAGTGAGTAACACATCTGCTCAATTGGACTTAGAGAAGATCTCTTCTCTAGCCAAAGACAACCGCATAAAGACTCTGGAGGAAATAATTGTTGAGTTGGGACATGATCCCAAGGATGCTAAGGCCACCAAGGCATTGATTAAAAAGGAGGAGGAGGATATTGCTGCCCTCAGAAAGTAGTTGAAGCTGCCTGTAACCATGCATCCCCAAACAACAGAGCTAGCACAAGAAAAGGCAGAAGAGGATGACATGGATCTATTAATGAGAATGAACCAAAGGCTGATACAGACAGAGCAAGAGCTGGAGAAAGCATTGCAAACTAAGCAAGGAGAGTCAACCTCCCAGCTACCCCAAACAGCTCCAACAATTGTCTCTGCTTCCCCCACAGACACAGCAGCAATTCCTCCCACTGAACCACCACTGACAACAGGGACTGAGACCACAGATGCTACAGCAGCAACAACAAGAGAGCCTGAGGCTAGCATGAAAATGGAGGAAATGATGAAGGCAGTAAAAGAGCTAGAAGCTCAAATGTCAAAGCTCAAAGAGACAAAAGAAAAGCTAACCAAGCTAGAAGCGAGCTATAACAAATCAAAAATCACAGTAGCAGAGAAGACCAGAGAAGTGAAGGCCTTAGAGAACAAGGTGAAAACACTCGAAAAGGATCTCACCTTACATAAACCTCTGGCAGATATCAAAATGATTTTGTGGACTAAGATTGGCCAGTCCATTACTGACCAATGGAGGTGAATTCAGACAATGTATGAGCAAATGGAATTAATAGACAGGGCACAAGAACAAATACAAAGGGCCTGGGCATCATTAGGAAATATGCCTGATCAGGCCAATGCACTTATCCATTTTTTGAATACCAACACCAAGGAACAATTGGCAGCTTTAGAAATCAATGACAGGACAGGCACCATTTTGACAGTAAAGAAGGTGCTAACGATGAGGACTCTTATACAGACTCTGGAAAGAAGGTGTCAGGAGATGCAGATGGATATTAATACCTTCACAGAGAAATTGACAAACTTGCAGCGGGGTTTATCTAGTCTAGTAACAAGCAACCAAAAGTTGTTATCTCATCAGCAATATGCTCATCAGGTGAACATGTATGTGACAAATCAGACCACTGCATCGTCCAGCAGCTCAGAAAACACAGGACCTCCTTCTAAACAAAGCTTGTATGACAAATTGGAAGGGTTATTTTTCATAGAACATGAAATAAATCATCTATTTGAGGTCAAGCCCAATTTTTACAAATACACTGAAGCTGATGAGATACTAATAAAGATACAAAGACACCAACTACCCACAGAACACTGGTGGCAAAGTATGCTGGAAGTTTTGCCTAAGTAAATCCAATCATTTTTGCCTATACAGCTGGTCAAAAGGCAAGACACGTGGCAGAGGTAAATAAAGGAGCTCAGGCCAGGATCAGGACACATTAAAGATAAATCCAAGATCAGGAAACAGATTAGGACAGCAACGCGGGAAAGCAAAGCAAAGACATAATTGCCAACCGAATTCCAAGGTGAAAAGATCTAAAAAAGCAGCCAGCACAACTACAATAACTCCTACCTTCATTTCTGCCTTTATTTCTCTGACAAAGTAGCTGAAGGAAGTTATTACTCCTTATCTTATCACTAAGATATTTTGTAGACTCTCTTTTTGTATAAATACCCCCCAAAGAATATATTCGGGGTTGGTGATTCTCCCATTTGAAATACGTTGTAACTCATATTGATTGATACAAAGGGCGTTCAAATGCATTGCTGTTTGATCTTCTGACTGTGGATGTGATGATGTTGGACTCTGCTACAGAATTCATGTGTCTTTCCTTGGCTCAATAAGTTATTCTAACTATGTTTGGTTTTTCTGTGTTTGCAAGTATCACATATGTTTCATAATCTTAACAACATGGAAAAAGAATAGCCCAGAACTTGTTTAAATACACTTTGTGTTCAACTCCTGCTGTTATCTATGTTTTCTTCACAATTAGTTCAAATAGAAATTCTTAAATGCTTCTATCTCTGCTAATTTTCTCATTTTGAACATTCTCAAGGAATTCTTCACTGCTCCTTGAAACGTTTCAAGCATCTTCCCTTTACCACTGGGATAAAGGATCCTTGACTACCCTTCACCCCTTGGCCTACATCCCATCCATCATTGGCTTTGAAATTGTTCCAAACTGATTATCTTTCTCTATAGTATTGTATTTCATCTCAAAAACACACTCAGTAGTCCACTGCCATAGACTCCATTGCCCAATGGAATTAAACCTATCAGACCTACATCCTACCTCTGCTTGAAATCACCATCCAAACCTATTTGAATACTCAGCTCTGCACAACATAACTAGCATAAAACTTGGAACAAACAAAGTTAAAACATATAGAGAGAGCCCTCTCTGGATGCAGTTTGGCTAGAAATTGCATCTAAAAGACTGGTTAGTGGTTACCTCGACCGTATTCCCTTTTCTCAACAAGTTTTGGGGAACAACCTGAGTGATAACAGAACTGACAAAACAAAACCAATTTGGCCTTCCTCATGAGCTACAAACCCTTCAAGAGGCAACCGACCCTTCTAGGTGCTTAACCCCTGAGACAAATTATCATTTTGTTGACCTGGACCCTCATTCACTCCCATGACAATCCATGCCAGCGACTGTGGACTTTTCTAGGCAATTCTAAGCCAGTGACCCCATATTCTGAGACACTTTTTCAGGGCTAGGTCTCAGGCCACTACCCAAAACTTTATGAAACTTTCAGAAATGAAAAAAAAAAACAATGGAATAATGTTATTAATGCAATCATTAGTACAATTACTTAATCTAACCCTACTAGACATGACATGCATTTCGTTAAACATGTCACAAATATGTAATCTACAGGTCATAATGACAGATCTAAGCATAGGGGCATCATACTTATCTAGGAATCGTTAACAAGCATTGATGCCTTATCACAATAGTTGCATTATAATCTATTAGGTCATATATTCATTGTTCATTCATTTTCTAATGAAAACATGATAAGATCCATACGTCAAGTCTAACATAAAACATACTCATAACTAGCATATAACCAACATAAATAACAAAGATATAAAAGCCATTAAAATCACATACGAATGTCAAGTACATTTAAACATGAAATACCAAGGATAAGGAGCTCTTATTAATGAATGCATATGCCAACCAAGTCAGGGACTTTCATGAACCACCCGACCATAGATTGGATGAACCAAATCTTTCTTTAAGTCTATCACCCATGTTCCATATTCCAAGCATGAATATGGCACTCAAAACAAAACCAATCTAGGTTTCCTCAGGCTTTACCACAATCCCCCAAGGGACTCCTATGCCCAAACTATAAACATAAAATACTAGGCTTTACCACAATCCCATCATATACCAGTCCAAAGATCACTAGGCCTATACAAGCATGGATGCCACTGGATCTATCCACCTAAACCATGAGAAATTTGCATGTCTCCTAGTCTCTAAGTTTTATCGTATATCCCTCCATTCACCATTCAAGTATTCCTTGGCCTAATTGAGACTCCACCCTCTAGGCTTTACTGTTTATCCTTCCATTCACCGAATGAGGATTCCTAGGCCTAATCAAGGGCACAGCCTCTAAGATTAATAGTATATCCTGTCATTCACTGGTCGAGGATTCCTAGGCCCACCGAGGTACACAAAATCTAGCTTTACCGTAATCCCACAATATACTAGTCCAGGGATCACTAGGCCTTGTGTTCTTCTTCAGAGACCACCCCACTCAGTTTCGAAACCATCCAAAAATCCATCTCAACCAAGTAAAAGAGAACCCATCACACCATGGCTATCCAAAAATGGAAAGAAAAGGTTGAAAATCATTGTCACACCTCGAAAATACCTTGCCAATGACAACAAGATAACTAGAAACACACATGCATGTACCATGCATGCCAAATCTAGCAAGGAAATCACACATGCAAATCGATACATTCAGTTAATCCCGCTATAGCCACTTGATCCTTCTCTTCCTTCCTTTATCTTTGTTTTCCTTTGACTTATTTTTATCTTCCTTTGCTTTTCTTTATCTAATGCTCGAATGCTCCAAGAATGCTCGAAGTGCCCAAGAGTGTGAGAGAGAAAGAGTAAAGAGAGCTCCAAAACTGAACTAACAAAAGGTTTACACTGACAAAAGCTACCAATTGATCCTCATAAGACTTTTTATAAATAAGGCCTCTATTTTCTTCATTTTCCATTATTTTCCTTCATTTTCTTCCTTACATGCAGCCTGTGACCTTTCACCTTTCTTTTCTCATATTTTCCATTATTTTAATAAATAAAATGCCAATTAATGTCTCTTGCCTTTCCAAAGCCTTTTCCATTTCCTCTATCGATTTTCTTAGCCATAATAAACCAAATGAACACCCACACTAGGATTTTTTTCCCAACATTCAACTTGGAATACGTGACCCATGACCTTCGTCTTATTTTTCCTTTATTAACTTCATTACATGGATTTTTTACTAGGGTTGTTACAAAAAGTGTATCGACTCATAACATAATATCATAACCATAACCATTTGCATATGCTAACCTAGATTAGCACGATTTGTAATAACATCAAGACCTCAATTGTGATTACCATAATCATCATGCATATAACCTCAATGCATATAAATACAAGTTACTGTCATTCATGACTATTCGATGCATGTGCATATAACCACACTAATTATCTAACATCTATCATGCATGTAACCAAAACAACAATAGAATGAGAAACATGCATATAACCATAATGTATGTAACAACCATGAACCATCATACTTGCATGTCCCCGAGGTCTAGTGCTGCAACCTTGCTCTGATAATCTGATTCTCCTTATCTATCTCAGCCAAAATATCAGCATCATAGCATACCAACAACATCATGATGGCACAAACTATAACAATGACTATCACAATGCATGCATAACAATCACATAAACAACTAACATGCATGCCTGACAAACACATTTCGCCCATCCAGTTCAAGTGTTGAACCTCGGAGCTCTAATACCAATCAGTAACCACCCCTCCCACATTTACCAAAATTCATTAGGCTGCTAGGGTAAACATGAGCTAATGGATACTATGACATGACCCGACCTCCAAGATTCACTTATGGAAGTGAGGTCGATAATTGAACCTATCAACAACAAACTAACATCATACAGGACTTATAGGACATTCAGAGGCTAAGCAAACACCCCCAGTGCCCAAATCCTGAGTTAAATAGTTATTATATTGACCTAGACTACAAGTCGCAGGAATAACACTACATCCATGTGATTGTAGGCCTCCATCCACAGGCATCACACTACATCTATGCGACTATACCCCAAATTTCTCAATTTTGAGCATGCGACCTCAGAATCATTGCCACCTTTTCAAGGCTTGTCTCCAGATCAATGCCCAAAACTTAATGAGAATTTCCAAAATAGTATATAACATCAATACAAAGTCATTCATAAAACTTGATCAAGGAATTGACCTAACCATGCTGAACTATGACAATCATTTCGTCAAACATATGTTGAACATGTAATCTACAGGTCATGAATGCATATTTGAACATAGGGATTTGAAACTTATCTGAGAATCAACAAAAAGGTCTAATTCCCTCTCATAAAAGCTACAATAACATTTATTAGCTAATTCATTCATTAACCATTCATCAAATAATCAAAACATATTAGCCAATTCATTCATTAACCATTCATCAAATAATCAAAACATATTAAGAGCCATGGCTAGAACTTGTTATGGAACCATGCTTATAACCAACATATATGGAACCATGCTTATAACCAACATATAACCAGAATAATAACCATAATAGAACAACCATCAAAGTCACATAATAACAAGTGTAAGTACTCATGAAATACAAGAGGAAAAGTGCTCTTATTAACATATGCAAAATCCAACCAAATCGGGGACTTCCATGTACCACTTGACCATAGATTAGGTTGAACCAAATCTTTCTTTCAGCCAAGCACCCCGGTGCCATATTCCAATCTTGAATGTGGGACTCAAGACAAAAATAACCATAGATTCCCAAAGATTAAACCATCTCCACTCTTAGGCTTTACCGCAATCCCAACAAAATCGATCAAAGGATTCCTAGGCCCAAGTAAGCGCATAAACAACCAGGGTTTACTGCAATCCAGCCAAAACCGGTTAATGGATCACTAAGCCCAAAACAAACACATAAACAATGAAGCTTTATCGCAATCCCACCAAAACTGATCAAGGGATCACTAGGCCCTAAACAAGCTTGGATGCCTCGAAACTTTTTCACCAATACCTTGAGGAATTTTCCTGTATCCACCACCGAAATTTACCGCAATGCCACCAAACTTTTTCACCAATACCTTGAGGAATTTTCCTGTATCCACCACCGAAATTTACCGCAATGCCACCAAATCCGATCAAGGGATTCCTAGGCCCTTGGGAATTTTCTTGAGATCACCTCACTCGGTTCCAAAACCATCCAACGATCTAAAGCTAAACCAAATGAAAGAACCCCATCACACCACTGTTATCTAGAAATGGCAAGGCAAGGCTAAAACCATTGTCACATGTGGCAAAACCCATGCCAATGACAACAAAATAACCAAATACATACATGCATATACCATGCATTCACCAACCAGCTAGGAAATCACACATGCAACATGTTACCTGCAAGTAATTGTTGAAGTTGCTTGATCCAACTTTTCCTTCCTTATCTCTTGCTTTCCTTGTCCTTCCTTTGTCTTCCTTCACTTTCTTTCCTCAATGCTAGAGTGCTCCAAGAATGATCTAAGTGTGCAATAGTATGAGAGAATAGAGAGGGAGATCCAAAACTGAACTGACAAAAGTTGTGAATTAGTCCTTGAAAGCCTTTTTATTATTAAGGCCTCTATTTTCTTTATTTTCCACTATTTTCTTTCAATTTCCTTCTTATGCAAGTTTGTGACCTTTCATCTCCCTTTTCACCTATTTTCCTTTATTTTCATAAATAAAATACCAATTAATATCTATTTTCCTTTTCAAAGCCTTTTCCAATTTCCTTAGCCATAATAAACCAAATGAACGCCCACTAAGATGTTTTGTCCAACGTTCAGCTTGGAATACATGTCTCATGCCCTTGGTCTTATTTTTTTCTTTATTAATTTTATTATATTAACTTTTAACTCGAGATTGTTACATCTTGGATCTCGAGAACATAAGTAGGATAGGGTGTTTCCCCACTATAGACCTGTTGAGCCTACTTGTTGTTCAGGTTCAGATTGGATTTAGCAGGCATTTCAGGTTGCTTGGGTGGATTGTTGTGGGGTAGCTATGGTTGAGGTGTAGGAGGAGGCATTAAAGTAGGAGGTTGGGTTCACTGAGGCCTCCACCCTTGTGAAGGGCTGCCCCATTGAAGAGGTTGGGGTTGGTATCGCTAGAAGGGTGGATGGACAAGACGAAGAGGATATTCAGGGGAATAGGACCAAGGAGAGGGAATAGACCAAGATGAATAAATTGGAGGATACCAAGGCTAATAAGGGTGCTTCCTGGTTTGGATTGAAAGAAGGATAATGTGCACCTTACAAGCCTTGTAGCTAGAAAAAATTATGATCTGAGAGTTATTACTCAAATGCTATATGAAAGTGTCATTGCTAAAATTAGGAATGTTGAGGGGTGGTAAGAATAAAATAATTATAATATCAAAGTGAAGCAAGGTCGTCTCTTGTCTGTTGCTCTCTTTGGAATTTACACTAATAACTTAGAACTTAGAATGTTTGTTAACCGAAGTTGGTTGAGCTACCTTGATGCTCTTGTTAGTATAGTCATTATCTTTCTCCTCTATGCTCATGATAGTATAGTCATCATCATTCTCCTTTATGCCCATACTATGATTCATATGGCACAAGATCCCTATGACCTCAATAATCATCTAAGAAACCTCAAGGAAGGATTTTTGCTCTAGTATGGGTATGTCTATGAACATGGAAAAAATAAATTTCTCTAGTATGGGTATGTCTATGAACATGGAAAAAATAAATTTTATAATAATCAAATACCATAAGACCACTTCTAATACTTTCATATATGAAAATAATACTTTCATATATGAAGTTCCCTTAATGCAAATATATTGGGATCAATGTTCATCATAAAATCTCTTAGAATTATTAGGTTCTCAAAAATGGATAAATATTGGAGGGTGGAGAGATTATTATGGGTTTGAAAACAAGTCTAAATTACCATAGATTAAGTTGTGGATAAGAAAAACTCTTATTTGACACTCTCATCATCACTGTTATCTCATATGGGGGTGAAGTCTAAGGATGTAATATCTTTAGAGAAACTTGGAGAAGGATAGAGAAAATCCAAAATAATTTTTTAACTTATAATCATCATATTAAAAACATTACACTATCTTATCCTTCTCACAAAAGTGAGTCTCTCCCATTGAGTGCATAGTTGGTTATAAACAACATAGACAACAAGAGGCTCTCTAAAATTTCTTCCAACTCTAGCTATAACCACCAAGGGCTCAAGTGAGGATGACTTCAAGATGCCAAGTCTTGTCTAAATCATTGGGGAATACATGAAGATGTCATTATATACCCATAATATTAGAAATATTATCTAATATTATTAGATCTAAATTTAAAGAGCTTGGGGAATACATGAAGATGTCATTATATACCCATAATATTAGAAATATTATCTAATATTATTAGAAATATTATCTAATATTATTAGATCTAAATTTAAAGAGCTTGGGGAATACATGAAGATGTCATTATATACCCATAATATTAGAAATATTATCTAATATTATTAGATCTAAATTTAAAGAGCTTTTTTTAGTGTAATAAAGAGTTAGAAAATAGAAAGAAGCTATAAGATACCACAAAGAGATGGTTATAAGATACCACAAAGAGATGGTCAAACGTAATCTAAAAGATAAAAATTATTTTAAGTTCTAACTAGCACAAAGGAAAAGATGAACATTGTTAAAATACAAACCAACTCTTACTAGCTACATAGGGAAATTAATAATCGGACAATTCGCTACATAGGGAAATTAATAATCGGAGAATTCTCAAAAGAACATGGGATACAAGAATCTATCATTTGTGTGAAATTAAAAAGATTGAAAATGAAAAACACTTTTTCCTTAAAGTGTCACCTAAAGTGTCACCTAAACTAAAACTAGATTTCAAAATATTTTTTATATTATACCTTCCCAACCTCCAAAATCACCAAAACTAAGATAATTTTACAAACCTTCACCAAAACTAAGATAATTTTACAAACCTTCTCTTATTGCTTTTTAAATGTATACTCCACAATCACCAAAACTAAGATAATTTTGCAAACCTTCTCTTATTGCTTTTTAAATGTATATAAAAATACTCCAAAATCACCAAAACTAAGATAATTTTACAAACCTTCT
>APFE030570632.1:11700-21894 GCA_000404065.3 Pinus taeda
AGATTTACAATCTCTATATTCTAAAACAGGAAATTTAAACCTAGGGAGACCAAGATTAAACTTTTTGGACCTCCCTTTAACTAACATAGCGATACCGGGATAACTTTACAAAATTTGAAGGAAATTGGATGAACTTAAAGTAGCCTTCTTCATATGGAGACTGTTTGAGCAAATATGGAGCATTGCAGCAAGCAAAGTACGACATATTTGGCCTGTGAAATGCCAATCATGAAAAATGAATACATGCTGCAGCAGGAAGCTAACAGAGGGCAGAAGATGCATTTGAAGGGTAGATTGACAAGCTTGAGGGTGCGCGCAACGCATTGAGTGCACACGGTGCACTGGACTCCACTGGCTAGTGCAAATTTGCATGCGCACGGCGCATAGGGAGCGCGCTACGCACTGGGTGATGAGCGCAGCGCACTCAGTTTGAAGCCCGAAATTGTTTGCAAATTCATCAAATCACCCAAACTTCCCATAAATTTTCCAGGTAGGCTCTCGTCCACTACAATTGTTTTGTATTTAATGGTGAAATGTGAATGGTTCATGGCTCATGCCCATTGAAACAAGACTTTGAAAAACCTCCCTTTTGCCAATAAGAAACATTGCTCAGGGTTTTGAAAACGGTGTTGTCACCAAGGTCTACTCTTTTCTCACTTCCCACTATCCCTCATTCCCAAAGTAACTCATCAAATTTCCTCATTAATCCCCTCATAATCCTATCATATGATCCCTAAATCCCTAATCCCTTACCCCTATGAAAACTCCTTAAAAACTATTCAATATCCCCCTAATCCTAAACCCTGTTTCCATATGTATACATTTTCCCTTCCCTACCCAATTACATATTATTTAAAAGTCCCTAATTCCCTAATATTTTCCCTTTCCTAATACTCCCTTGTGCATTTGTTTTTCCCCTTGGTCACAGCATTGTTAGAGCAAAAAAGCAGTTCACATTCAATTGCACACACAGTTTCATTCAAAGCAATTTATATATCAGCATACATATTCTAGACATCTTGTCTTCAAAGTCATGTCAAAGACGGATTCAGTTTATGAGCAGGAGTATGACAGTGATTCTACAGCTAAGGGAAATGTGCCACGGAGGTCTCACAAAAGTGGCAAAAGTGGTCAGCATGTAAGGGAGGAGCCTACTTCTTTGGCTCAATTGCAGGCTTGCCCGCTTGCAATGGATTTTTTTCAGCGTCGGTCATGTTTTCAATACTGTGAGATGATCTCACAAACCCAGCATCATCATGAAATAGTTCGTTTATTTGTTCTACATTTACATGATGGTCGTGTAAGCCTCGCCGGAGTAAATTTCACTCTGTCAACAGAGAATATTGCTTAGGCCACCGGGATACCAAATATAGGAGAGGAATGGAACAAACGCCAGCAGTTAGACAAATTCTACTATGAGCCATACATCAAACCTGGGCATATGAGACACCTGAGCATGGTTTTTCCTTTCAGATTCCTGAGGGATGAGTTTGCACCATTCATGAAACTCATCATTCGGTATTTCAGTTGCGAGGGCAGATTCTCGCGTCTCTATGCGTACCATGTCCATTTGTTGATGCATTTCAAGAGGGTACATATGATGAACATTCTGTATTTCATGTGTCGCAACATAGAGAGGATGGTGGTTTTAGTACAAAGGAAGACCCCAACACAGCATAGAAGTATATATCATTACGCGCTGATCAAAATCATAGTGGTACATCAGTTGACACAGCAGGGCATTACTTGGGAGGATTTAACCTCCCGTGACTTCTTCACAGTGCCAGAGCCACTTCCCCAGATAGTTCATGATGAGGGATAGCCTTCACACCAGCTAGACATTCTTGAGACTGAGCATATAAGTGCTCCATTGTATGTGACATACCAACGAGGCCACAGGGCCTTATTTGCATCTACACGACGAGTATTATCTCCACCCGGGGTGGAAGGGTTCTCATTGACTCCATCAGCAGAGAGAGTATTATCTCCACATGATGTGGAAGGGGTCTCGCCTTCTTCTTCAGCACAAGTACAAATCCAGGAGAAGGGAAAGAGACCTATGCATGATGAGGGTCCTTCAGGAGGCCGGGACACGGATTTCACGATCATTGATGTTGATGCGAGCTCTCCTAGCTCGGAGCTAAAGGAGATCATCCGGGAGCAAAAATCTGAGAATGAATTGCTGAGAAAGAAATTGCAAATGGCTCAGTGGGTGATAAACTACCTGGAGCAGCGTAAAAAACAGCTAGAGGATGAACATACACTTTATGAGCTGCGGCGAATCCATGAGGATCGAGAATTGGCTCGAAAGAGACCTGGTGATATGACACCGACTCATCAAGAGTCTATTCTCATACACGTTAACACTCATCTGGAGAAATTGTTGGCAAAGGCCAATAGAGACAAAGACATGCTTCATCATATGAAAACTCATTATTGGGCTCGTATGCATGTCTGCAAAGCAAAAATGAAGATTCTAAAGAGGAGGTTGAGCAGAGCACTAAAACGGTGGAAAAAGTCTGATCCACTCCAAATTTTTGTCGAGGCTTCATTGGTTGGCCATAATACATGATGGAGGATCTTCGCTCTGAATTTGAGCAATTTCGAAGAAATTTTTGTCATTTTGAAATTTTTGGCTTGCAAAACAGATTTTTCAGCCCAACACGTAGAGCATCGATGCGCGCGCTTATGATTGGGACACTTGCTGGAGGAAAACTTTATAGTTTTGGATTTTTCATGGTAAGTTATGCATGCTCTAGTATGGGCAAGGCATTTCATCAAGTTCTGGATGATCAAAAGGGCCAAAAACACCATGAAAGTCACCTTTCTGCCACCTTTTGCACCAGCAGGAAGCACTTGTGGGAGAATGAAGTTGTGGAGGGTCAAATGAGCTCAAAATTGGGAAATTGCACTTGGGTTGGATAGCAGACATCCAGGGCTTTCCAACCAGCTATTGTGAGCTAGATTTTGATGTCAGAAAGTGCCCCAAAAGTAGGCTGAAAGGCATGCGGCGCATAGAGCTCAGGTGCACGGCGCATAGAGATTTTTGGTCAAATTTTCTCCTTCCAGCTCAGAATTTCGGCTAGTTATGACCAGTTTCACCTCTTGATGTGATTTTTGACCCAGCTTGATGTAATTTGATGTAAATTATGTAACTTTGGCACTTATTTACCTATTCTATATGATTCATTAAAAAA
This sequence comes from Pinus taeda, assembly GCA_000404065.3. Taxonomy (NCBI): domain Eukaryota; kingdom Viridiplantae; phylum Streptophyta; class Pinopsida; order Pinales; family Pinaceae; genus Pinus; species Pinus taeda. Next base: position 14,898 of record APFE030570632.1, read on the forward strand.
AATAGTAAAAATTTAATGAATGGATCAGTTTCCATTCTTTTAGAGGCAAGTTGTTTTGGATGCCTAGATTTTAGTTCCATGATTAGAATTAGTTCAAAATGCTCCTAGAAGGATGAGCTCGACCCCTAGAGGTGTGGGAAGGGGTTAGGAGGTCTATATGATGTAATTTTTGAGACATTCTACAGGTTGGACTTTTGGGAAAAGTTTAGACTCTATTGTACATTGTATCTCTGCAATTTTGGCTAAGGAAAGACCAAGGTTTTGCAGCACTGTTTGGGATTCATGTGGCTTTATGTTTTGATGGTGTGCCTCTCTGAGTAATTGTAAGTTTATCTTGTGTTTTGTGTATCATTTTCATGCTTTTTCTTCTGAATTTAAAACAAATGAGTGATTAAGGTGGAATTCATAGCTGTTATGCTCTGCCTTTGAATTTGTTTGAATTTCCATGTTTTATTTAGTTTAAGGAGAATCCTTGAGACTTCCTTGCTCTCCTTAGCTCCTCACCTGTCTGATCTACCCACCTCACTTGTTTTAAAGCATCAAAATGATTGCCTTCATTGCCCCAATCAGATCTCTGCAGAAACTGTGCCTCATCCCCGAGCCCAAATTGCCTTTCCCATTGTTTTCAACAAAACCCTAAAAACCCAAATCAAATCAAACCCATGCACTTGATACCTAGCCTAATATCAGTTGCAAATTTAGTCATCTCGAGCCTCATTGATTACCTTTTCCGAGATAGACCTGGAGAGAGCCCTCTCCTGTCCTCATAGGGCTAGCTACGAGGCTGAGCGTGATTTGATGTAGGCTTGAGTTTTACCTTATTTCAGCCTAAGGTAGATTCAAGCGCTAACAGTACCCCTGGAGGCTAAGGGCCTGGCCCTGGAGGACACTTTCTCCTGTACCATTATGTTTGGTTTATGTGTGGTTTGCTTATCGACGTTATTTGGTAATCTGATGTGTTTTGTAAGTTTACATCACATGCTCTATTATGATTAATTTATTAAGGTTTCTAAATACATAACTATTGTATTGACTCTGTATCATATCATTGTTCCTTTAGGTGTTGATATAATACTGACAATCTTTACAGAATATTGTTGTTGTTTAATTAGAGAGCCGTTGTGTTGTGCACTTGTTTGTTAACATTACGGAATTCATCTTGGAAGTTATGTCCTTTGCGATTGTTGGATTTATAAACAATGTTGTTCTATTTTTAAATGCAGCCGTACTCTTTCTAACTGAGATTGATACTTTGATCATATTACTATTTAAGTGTGTTGTGTGTATATATGGTTTTCAAGGGTTGTTCCATAATTCATCAGTCATCAGTGATGTTCGATTTTGGTGTGTTATTCAATCTGCCCTTAAGAGTGAAGGATTGTTGTTTGATTCCTATAGATTACGATTAGTGCATTCGATCTTATAGACTAATGTGTTACTGCTTGTTAGACTTAGTTGTTGTTCTATTTCTTAACTGTTGTTCCATTTCAGGCTTGTTGTTCCATTTCAGGTTTGTTGTTCCATTTCAGATTTGTTGTTCTATTTCTTAATTGTTGTTCCATTTCTTATCTATCATTTCATTTATTTTCATTTGTTATTTTGGTGTGAAGAACGATCTCAGGCTGTAGTGAGCATTGACATCTACTATCTGGCTCTCAAATCCATGATATATTCTCTGGTTTCCTTTTCCATCAGTTTCCAAAGGGATGTGTTATTGCTACGGAACCCTTGACTGATAAATTGCTTATTTTTCTGAATGTGTGGTTTAATCTTTTGAAGTAGTTAGCTGTAAACAAGCATCCGTTTACTCTTGTATTTTCAAACACTGTGCTACTAGCATTACTCTAGCAAATGATAGCCTTAGACTGAGACACTCTTTGAAATAAAAAACGTTCCCGGATTGACATATTAATGTGAGGTAATTAGAGGTGAAAGAGACCCTTTTTATAGCTCCACAGTCATCCATTCAATGCCCAACTTTCCATGTGTTATCCCATGACCTTTCCACATGTCAACCCATGACCTTGCCACATGTCGGGCAATGACATTGTCACATGTGATAATAATTCAAAAAGCCATAAAGAGAAAAAAGGATTTTAATAAGCCCTAAGATGAAAAATTGTAAGTTAAAATAAAATCAAGGAAAATATGGTCAAAGCCAAACAAAAATCAAGAGAGGACTATATCATCTCGTAGCCACTATCATGACATTTCTAATGATAAGTGGCACATCTCTTAACTCCTCACAGTTGAGGATAAATTATTTTTTTAATGTGGCTATGTTAAGTTTGGCCAACTTAAATTTTGAGACATAACTTGGGTCAAGTTAGCCCTGTTTAAGGGTCAACAAGGCATATAAATAGGCCCTCCTCTCTCCCATTAGGCCAAGGTATTTGATCAAGTCTGAAAGAGTAATTTGGGCATGTTGAACATCTAGGCTTACATCTCATAAACCAACGAGGAAGGCAAGTTGTTGAAATCCTATTTTCTTGTTCTAGCTAGGATTTATGGGAATTCATTTTGGAGTATCGTTTAGGAACATGAGTGGAGAAAGTTGGCCTAATTAAGGAAAAAAAATTCATTGTGGAAGTTTAATACTCATGCATGTAATTAATGAATTTTTGACCTATGGCAGGAGATTCAGACTTGAGGTAGACAAATATTTTTGGCCTCTATAATAGCCTCTGACTCGACCCGTTTCATAAATATTTTGGCCCATGTAATGACCTCATAATTGGCCCTTCTCACAAATAATTTTGGCCCTATGTTGGCCTCATACATAGAAATGGAGTTAGTCCTATTTTTGGCCCTATATCAGGCCTACGTTTGACACTGTGACGATTACCATTCATCATTCCTGCAGTCTGTCTCAGCTTGTGTTGCAAACAATTTTTGGAGCAAACCAATGATACTACTCTAATTTGAAGTAGACATATAATTTGGAGTAGACTTTTGATTTGGAGAATACTTTTGTTTTGGAGTAGACCTATGGTACTAATATGATTTGAAGTAGACGTCTTATTTGGAGCAGAATTCTCTTTTGGAGCTACCTATGGTACTAATATGATGTGAAGCAGACATATGATTTGGAGAAGACCTATGTTTTGGAGCAGACCATGATATTTGTAGAAGGCCTTTTTGTGCTTGTTGTCGAACATGTCTTGAATTTGTTTTCACAAGCATACTTTTTTAGCAAACCTTTCGTCCTTGTTTGGAGTAGATCTTTGAAACCCTTGTTGAAGTCTTACAGCAAGTTGTTCAGTTAAAGATAGAGTGAGGGTAGATGCATTAATGATATGAAGGTTTGGATGCTGTCATAATTAGGTCATTGTCCCTATCATGAGATCCCAAGAATATTTTTATTTTATCTTTTATTCTATATTATGGAAGGATGGTGCTAGGGAAGCAAGTTGTAGCTTTCTTCAAGAGATTTTTCCTCCTTCTAGAGGAACTGGTAAGTCTTGGGGTTGTAGCCCTTCTAGTCATAGCTATTAAATCCAAAAGTTGTAGCTTCCCTTGTAATATAAATATATTATTAATATATATCTTGTGTCCCTTTGATGTGATGTTTTTAATTAATTGTTTTTATACTTAATGTTAGGCATGGGATCCCCCAAGGGAATTTTTGGGGCTAAAAGCCCAAATTTTGGCTAAAAATTGTAAATCTAATGTAAAGAATCTACATTTTATGGGCGCAGAGCGCAAAGTTGTAAATGAGTCTTAGGGTCGTCCACCCTCAATTTTGTAATGTAATGTCGGCTTTAGAGATCTACCATTGTCTGCGGACCATGGGATTGTATAAATAGAGCGAGGCTCTAAGTAGTTGACGAATAATAATAGCATCTAATAAAAAAATAATGATCATGGAATAGAAGGATAGCAGAAGATCTAGTGTAAAGTCGAGTCTTTGGGTCATAGAGTAGGAGAAGGCTCTGCAACAGAGTGCACAGAGGCCTAGTAGTCTACAGTTGAGTGCGCAGACCCCTGTAGCTGAGTGCGCAAACCCTTGTAGCTGAGTGCGCAGCACAGGTTGAGTTTGTAACCATTGAAGCATTAATAAAGAGAAGTTTTATACCATTACTGTGTATTCATTTACTATTTTCTGTATTGAATGTATTGGGTATAAATTACATTTCTATTGTTTATATGATGTGCAAACATATATGATTGTGTTGATTAAGTAAATGTGAGATAAAGTATTTGTTTATGTGAATTTAACTAACATCTATAAGAAGGTAAGTAAGATACACAGTGTAATTTGGGGAAATAGAGCAGATCACTACCATAGCAGTGCGAAAGCCTCTCAACTCCTAGTTAGGGTTGTGCACAGGCGATTATAACAGATCTCAAAGGTCTCGCAGGTTAGAACAGTGCGTGAAGTAACCTTTGCGAAGGTAGGCACAATTGGACTAAATCGACTTCTCAGACATCTCTAGGGTGTAGAAACTTGGTTCCATCATCCCCCCATACTACTTCAGGTGAGGCTTCAGTCTATGCACCGCGGGCTGATGCCGAAAGGGCCAGTAGTGTAGGGATTTGTTTGGCTAATTAACTCTGAACCTGGGTTAGGCCCCGTCATGCCAACAGATGGTTTCATTGTTGGGACCGGAATCTGCATAGAGATGTCTGATGTCGTATCATTGGAATCCAACTAAGAAGGAAATTGAAGGTTGGTTGGACAGGAGGATCCACGAGTTCACGGTGTAGGAGAATAGGAATCTGTGACTAACAAAAGAAGAGTGGTTAGACTGCTACTTGTACACAGAAATCCACAAGATCATTTTCACGTATTTCCTACTAATTTGTACGAGTGGATCGTGAAGCTAGCAGATAGACAAGGAAGGTGGAAGCACGACGGTACTATTGTGTGGACCCTAGAATCGGTGTGTATATTGAAAGCATCAGAGGATCACATCATGCATGTTGTTGATCGCTGGCTCAATCGGATTATAGGAGGATGTTGAAAATAGAAACAAGAAATGCTAAAAATAGAAATGTTAAAATTAGAATTGCTATAGATAGCATTTCAGGATGTATTCCAATTTTAATTTGTCCTTGAATTAAAATTCGAATTTAGTCTCACCAGTTGTTTGAAAAATAATTAATTAATTCACCCTGAGTTAATTAGTTGGAGAAATTCAATCATGAATTCTTTGTGAATTCATGCAATAATTATCCCTTTGATCGAGGAAGTTATTCTTTAATTAAGGAGATAAGGATGAGTTGTATTTGTGTTGTAATTAGTTAGCTCAATTAACTCAGTTAAGTCCAGTTAGATTAGTTCCAAACAGTTTGTGGAACTGATTGTGAGTTTAGTCAGTTAATGAATGCATGCATGAAACTAGTGTACTCCAGATAACTGAATATTCTCTCATAAATAACTCATGCATGTCAATTCAGACAAAGACCTAGTTGAGATTAAAGGCAGGGATAATGTACTATCAGTTGCAAGAATTTTCCTATAAGAAAATATCTTGCATTTACGCAATTTTATAGTGTGTTGGAGCAGTGTGTAAGACCAGTGTCACACAAGGTTATAGCAGGAGCACCCAGGGAAAATAGCACAAGGAAATAGGAGGCTTGGAGGACAGAGGGAAAGACATATGAGTTGTCTAGTTTGTCTATGAGCAGCAGTGAGGGATTGTACTGAGAATTGGATAGCTTGTCAGCTAAAGCTATGTGTAATCCTGAGATATTTCCACTTGTATGATAATACAGATAGCGGGGTTTTTAGCTAATGCTTTCCCCAGCGTATTCTTCTATGTTTCACATGTGATTGAATCTTCTTCTCTATTATATGTGTTCTATTTGATCTCGCTCAAAATCGATTAAGCATCCCCAAGTTTGATAGTAGAAGTAGATCAAGTATTTTTCTTTAGTTACAATGCATTATTAGGTGATCTATAGTGAGAATTTCTACATGATATCGGAGCAAAGGTGATCAAAGTAGAGAACAGTATACAAAGAAGGGAGAAGTTTGAAGTTTGAAGTTCTTGATTGTAGGTACAAAATCGATTTCTTATCACATCTCAAAGTTCACCAATGGCATTCAATGGCTTGAGACTCGAGTATGCCCTGGATGGCAACTCGAATTACATAGCATGGAAGGATCGCATGGAAGTGGTATTAGAAGACATCGGTTTGAAGGACTTCACTAATCAAGAAGTCCCTAAGCCACAGTAGCTAATGCACAAGAACTGGCAAAATGGAAGAAATGTGTGGCGAGAGCAAGGAGGATTCTTGTGGAGGGATTTTGAGACCATATTGTCTCAAGTCTCCATGGGAAGGAGACTCTGTTTTCAATGTGAAAGACATCGAATGATCTATATCAAAACAACAGTGACCAGAGGAAGCTGGCACTGAAGGACAAGCTTCGGAAAATCAAGTGTGAAAAGGGCGACCCAATCTCTACATATTTGAACAAGCTCACCACCTGTAGAGATGAGTTGTTGTAGATCTAACCCAGAAATATATGAGAATACAAATAAACCCAAGAATAAAAAGATCTGAATAGATAGAAATGATTCACTTTATTGATCAAAACCTTAAGGTAGGGCAACACCATACATTCACTCCTTAAGGAAGGAGAATACTCCACAACCCATTCATACAAGAATAATTCTCTTCATATCCCTCCATGTGGAGTCTCTAGCCTCTATATAGGCCTCATACATACAATACCATGCATCATTACCATGGTTTCCTCATACCATCAACTAATACCATGGGCCCCTTACATTATTATTAACTACTTTTGGTCCCTTACATGACATGGGTTAACCACCTTATTTATTACTATGGCCCATCCCATTATTACATTATTACCTTGGGTACCTCCCTCGGTACCCCATATTACCCCCCTAGGTATTTAACATTCCACCCCCCTTAGCATGTTTCGTCCCTGAAACATGGGAAGAACACAAATAATAAGATCTACTCAAAAGAGTAGTCCACTGATACCATGCACGTGCATCTAGCCATCCAAGAGAAAGGTGAA
>APFE030570640.1:0-65912 GCA_000404065.3 Pinus taeda
AAATGGAATTGGTGCTGTTCTAATGCAAGATGAAAGACCCATTGCTTTTGAAAGTCATCCAATCAAGGGCAAGTTTTCACACAAAGATATTTATGAGAAGGGAATGTTGGCAATACTCCATGCACTTAAGAAATGGCGACCCTACCTAATGGGAAGACACTTCAAGGTAAAAACGGATCATGATAGCCTTAAATACTTTTTAGAACAAAGATTATCCTCTGAAGAGCAACAAAAGTGGGTCACACAGATGTTGGGTTATGACTTTGAAATCATCTACAAAAAAGGGAAGCAAAATATGGTGGCAGATGCACTCTCAAGAAAGGATGAGGATGTGGAAGCACTGTTGTGCGCCATTTATATTATCTAACCAGATTGGATAATGGAAGCAAGGGAGGAATGGAAGAATGATGAAGAAGTGTGGGCACTTATTCAAAAGTTACAACAAGATTCCAGTACATCTGATAAATTTAGTTGGAAAAATGATTCGTTATGATACAAAGATCACTTATACCTCTGTAATAATTCCCAACCAAAACAAAAAATTCTTATGGAATTGCACACTTCTCCCTTAGGAGGGCACTCAGGATTTTTAAAAACTTACCACAAGGTTAAGAAGGAATTTTTTAGGATGGCCTTAAATCGGATGTTCAAAAATTTGTGGCAGAATGTTTGGTTTGCCAACAAACTAAAGTTGAAACAATTAAGACACCGGGTCTATTACAACCTTTATCCATTACAAGCCAACATTGGGAGGAGGTTTCAATGGATTTTATCACAAGTTTACCCAAGTCGGAAAGAGTGTCATCATGGTGGTAGTTGACAGACCTACCAAGTATGCACACTTTTGTGCATTTCACATCCATTTAAAGCCAGTACAGTTTCTACTGCATTTATGGAAACAATTCAAAAGCTACATGGAAACCCAAAGATTATTGTAAGTGACAGAGATCCCATTTTCACTGGAAATTTTTGGACAGAATTATTTTCTTGTCTTGTACTCAGTTAGCTCATAGCTCATCTTATCATCCTCAATCTGATGGGCAAACTGAGATAGTAAACAAATGTTTGGAAGGATATATTTGTTGCATTGTATCTGATAAACAGACACAATGGGTCAGATGGTTGCCTCCGGCTGAATGGTGGTATAACACTTCCTTCCATACAGCAACAAAAATGACCCCATTTATGGCACTTTATGGTATCAACCACCATCCATCACATCATATTTAAGAGAAAATTCTAAGGTTCAGGCAGTGGAACATCACATCGAACATCAACAACAAGTCCTCCAACTCTTAAAGGAAAACCTCGTGTTGGCACATAATAGAATTAAACAACAGACAGATCAACATCACAGTGAAAGAAGTTTTGATGTAGGTGATTGGGTATTCCTACGGCTACAACCATATAAGAAAATGTCCCTCAAGCAAGCTAAGAAGGATAATAAATTATCACCAAAGTATTATGGTCCGTACAAGGTGTTGCAAAAGATTGGTACTATGGCATACAAATTGGAGCTTCCTGCAGCTTCTTGATTGCACCCAGTTTTCCATGTTTCATGTTTAAAGAAGGTTATAGGCGACAAGCTCCCAGTTCAAACAATATTGCCAGAACTTGACGGGGAAGGAAAAATTATATTGGAACCGGAAGCAGTCACAGAAATAAGAACTCGAAAGCTATGAAATCGATCAATTTTGGAGTATATTATCAAGTGGAAGAACTTATTCGTTGAAGATTCCACATGGGAGGATGAGAATTTTATACAGAAGCATCCAGAACTACTCAAGTGTTGAGGACAACACTTTTTTGAAGGAGAGGGGCATGTTGGGTCCCTATAATACTAGTGAACTACCCAAATTACTATTGTAGTGCATCCCTTATTAAATATGTTGTGCCCCTATTGTCATATTGTTATTAATGTGCCCATAGAATCCCTCTAAATGAAATTTTGTGGCTTTATATTATTATTGTTAGGTCGGCTGGGTTATATTGTGACTCCTTAGACTCTTTTATATAGAAAGGAGGTTTTGTCATTTGAATCATCCAAGATTTGTTCATTTATGTAATGTAAAGGAGGTTGCCCCCTCGAAGAGGTTGAATTATAAGGCGTTGATCTATCTTTTCTTGAGTTGGTTTCATAACAGTAAATCAGGCCAACCTCAAAGAGAAATGTCTAGTTCTTGTGACTGACATACAACAACATGCAACTTAATATTGACATTGCAGTAAAGTGAAGAGGTGGAAAGAGAGGATGGAAATCATTGCGTAGGGTTTATTGTAATGTAGAATCGTAAGCCACAATGTTCCAGCATAAATATGGAAGAGGGAGGAGATGAAAGAGAGGAATGAGTGGAGCGTGTTGAAATGTGGCAACAAGAATATTCCAGTTTTAATTTGTCCTTGAAATAAAATAGAGAATTAAAATTCGAATTTAGTCTCACCACTTGTTTGAAAAAAATTAATTAATTCATCTTGAGTTAATTAGTTGAATAAAATCAAACATGAAGTATTTGTGAAGTCATGCAATAGTTATCCCTTTGATTGAGGAAGTTATCCCTTAATTAAAGATATAAGGATGAGTTGTATTTGAGTTGTAATTAGTTAGCTCAGTTAACTTAGTTAAGTCCAGTTAAATTAGTTCCAAACTATTGGAGGAACTAATTGTGAGTTCAGTTAGTTAATGCATGCATGCATGAAACTAGTGTACTCCAGATAACTGAATATTCTCTCACAAATGACTCATGCATTTTAGTTCAGACAAAAACTGAGTTGAGATTAAAGGTAGGGACAGTGTACTATCAGTTTCAAGAATTTTCCTATAAGAAAATATCTTGCATGTAGAAGGAATTCATTCCTTGATATTTGCACAGTTTTACAGTGTGTTGGATCAATGTGTGAGATCAGTGTCACACAAGGTTACAGCAGCAACACCCAGGGAAAAATGCACAAGGAAATAGGAGGCTTGGAGGGCATAGGAAAGGCATATTAGCTGTCTATTCTATCTATGAGCATCAGTGAGGGATTGTACTGAGAGCTGGATAACAGTGAGAGCTAAAGCTTTGTGTAATCCTAAGATATTTCCACTTGTATGATAATACAGATAGCGGGGTTTTAGCTGAGGCTTTCCCTAGAGAATTATTTTGTGTTTCATGTGTATTGATTCTTCTTCTCTACTATATGTGTTCTGTTTGATCTTGCTCAAATCGATTAAGCTCCCGAAAGTTTGATTGTAGAAGTAGATTAATTATTTTTCTTTAGTATATTGCATTATCAGGTAATCTATAGTGAGAATTTCTACATGGTATCAGAGCAAAAGTGATTGAGGCAGTAAACAGTATACTGAAGAAGGGAAAATTCTAAGTTTGAAGTTCTTAGTTGGAGAAGTTAAATTGAATTCTTATCATACCTCTAAGTTCACCAATGGCGTACAGTGGCTCGCGACTCGAGTATGCATAGGATGGCAGCTTGAATTATATAGCATGGAAGGTCGCATGGAAATGATATTAGAAGACAATGGGTTGAAGGATTTCATTAATCAAGAAATTCCTAAGCCAACTACAGCTAATGCCCAAGCATTGGCTGAATGGAAGAAGTCTGTGGCGAAGGCGAGGTAGATTATTCTGGAGGGAGTTCGAGACCATATTGTCTCGAGTCTCCATGGGAAGGAGACTTTGTTTTCAATGTGGAAGACATTGAAGGATATCTCTCAGAACGGAAGCGACCAGAGGAAACTGGCGATCAAGGACAAGCTTCAGAAAATCAAGGGTGAAAAAGGTGACACTATTTCTACATATCTGAACAAGCTCACCACCTATAGTGATGAGCTTGGTAGTGTAGGAAATAACTATAGCCGATGATGATATGGTGATTCTTGCTCTCCTCCATCTTCCTAAGAGCTGGCATAGCTACTGGGACTCTGTGAATGGAAGAGAGAAACTGTTGGATTGGGAACAACTGTGGTCAGATCTAATGCAGGAGGAGATTAAGAGGAGCACCAGAGATGGTTCTTCATCTAAGCATGATGATGAAGAAAATATAGCCTTAGCAAGTAAGGCAAGGAAAGGGAAAGGGAAGGCTTCCCATTCCAAATTAAGTTCTTCTCATGGTGGGAAGAAGATTGAAAAATCTAAAGTGAGATGCTTTAATTGTCATGAGGTGGGCCATTATGCAACTAATTGTCCATTGAATAAATCCAAGAAGAGATCCTCGAAAGGATCATAAGGTGAGGCATTGGCCTCTCAGTTTGAATTGGATTTTACCCTCATCGCATGTATGGTTTCATCGATGGTGGGTTGTGTTTCGTACCTTGATAGTGGAGCCTCATTCCAAATGACCGGTGAAAAGAGTTTGTTCAGTGCCTTGGAAGAGAAAGACCTTAAGATGCGCATAGAGATGGGTGAGGACGAGAAGTACAGTGTCTCGGGAGTGGGCACAGTTACCTTTCAGAGGGAGCATGGAGCTCCTCTCACCTTAATAGATGTGAAGTATGTGCCTGGACTGATGAAGAACTTGGTATCGGTCACAATGTTGGAAGACAAAGGCTATGATGTTGTCTTCAGTAAAGGAAAGGCATTCCTGAGACACATAGCCACGGGTCATACCAAGAGGATTGGGATTCGAGTGAAGAATCTCTACAAACTAGAGGTAGATGATTGTGTTGCATTGAGTTCGAAAGAAAAATTGTTTCAAAGCCAAGACATTGGCAAGTTATGGCATAGATGGTTGGGCCACTTGCATCATGGGGTCTTGAAGATAATGCAGCAGATCTCTACTAGACTTCCGAAAGGTAAACTTGAGCATGTGGATACATGCAAAGGTTGTAACTTGGGAAAGTATGCCAAGTCTTCCTTTCATGATCCAGACAATCGAGCTGAGGTGATCTTGGAGTAAGTTCATACAGATGTGTGTGGACCATTATCGAAAACATCCAACATGAAACAAACGTATTATGTGATTTTCATTGATGATTTTTCTCGTAAATGCTGGATCTATTTCATGCAGAAGAAGGATCAAATCTTCTCAAATTTTTGTGAGTTCAAAGCTTTGGTTGAGAAAGAATCAGGGAAGAAGATCAAGACCTTGAGGAGTGACAATGGTGGAGAGTATGTCTCTCAAGAGTTTAAGGACTTCTGTGTATTAGAAGGAATTAAACAGGAATTGACGGCACCTCATAACCCACAGCAGAATGGGGTGGCTGAGAGGAAGAACAAAAATATTATGGGGGCAGCTTGGCCGATGCTGCATGACCAAGGCCTACCACTTCATTTGTGGGATGAGGCATGCAACACAGCTATCTATTTGTAGAATAGAAGCCTACATCGCATACTTGGGATGAAGACACCAGAAGAAGCTTTCTCCGGGAAGAGACCATATGTGAGTCACTTTAGGATATTTGGCTCATCGGTATTTTTCCATGTGACCAAGGATGCTCAGAAAAAAATTGAGCCGACAGCTAAGTTAGGGATACTTGTGGGGTACACTGATACACCTCACAACTATCGGGTGTACTTACCTACCAGTCGAAGGAAATTGGTACGCAAAGAACTAAAGTTTGATGAGAAGAAGGCCAAGCGATTTTCCCTTGAGAGGGAGCTCCAACTACAGGCTGTGGAGGAACTTTTGGTTCCTAAGGAGGAGGAGCTTCAAACTGATGCGGAGTAGCCGCATGCAAAGGTTCTAGAAGTGGAGGCATCCACTCAAGCAGAGACTTCCAAAGATGGGTGGAAGCGCTCAAGGGAAGCTGACAGATTGTTGTCGGATGCGAGAGAGAATGTGGGAAAACCATCTTCTTTACGTAGACAGAGGAGGTCACCTGATAGGTACACTGGATACATGGCCCTTGTTGGGGAATGTATTGATACTGGGCCATCTTACTTTGAGGAAGAAGTGCAAAAGCGAATTTGGGTTGATGTTATGGTGGAGGAGTATGACTCCATAATTCGGAACAGTGTTTGGGATGTGGTTCCAAGACCATAGAACAAGTCATTTATGAGTTCCCGTTGGCTTTACAAGGTAAAGCAAGTTGTTGATGGTAGTGTGGAGAAACATAAGGAAAGATTTGTTGCCCATGGTTTCTCAAAGGTCGAGGGGATTGACTATGATGATACTTTTGCTCTTGTAGCAAGGTACTAATCTATCAGATCGATGTTGGCACTATCAACACAAATGTGTTGGAATATCCATCAGATGGATGTGAATATTGCACTCCTCAATGGAAAGACTGAGGAGGAGGTGTACATAGAGAAGCCAGAAGGTTTTGAGACCTTCGATCGTGAGTCGCATGTGTGCCAACTCAAGAGAGATTTGTACGGGATGAAGCAAGCACCTCGTGCTTGGAACACCAGGATCGACAACTACTTCACTGGGTTGGGCTTCACAAAGAGTGAAGTGGATGCGGACCTATACCACATCATGGTGGAAGGTAAGCAGTTGATCATTGTTCTTTATGTTGATGATCTCATATTGAAAGGTGATGATCAGTTGATCATGTCTTGCAAGGAGGACCTTGCAAGAGAATTCAAGGTGAAAGACATGGGTCTCATGCACTACTTCCTTGGAATGGAAGTGTGGCAGAAGGATGGGGATTTGTTTGTGTCTCAAGGCAAGTATGCCAATGAGATACTCAGGAGATTCCACATGGAGAAGTGCAAGCCCATGCAGACTCCTCCAGCAGGTAACTGGAGAAAGGAGGGTGCTACTTTAGGAGAAGTAGTAGAAGCTACTATGTATTGGCAGCTCATGGGTTCACTGATGTACTTAGTGAACACATGACCAGATTTGTGTTATGCAGTGAACTAGCTGAGTCAAGATATGGTTTGGCCTACCAAGCTGTTTTGGAAGGAAGCTAAGCATGTTTTGAGATACCTCAGAGGCACATCTCAGTATGGATTATGGTACAGAAGGACAGAGGGAGTGAAGCTACAGGGCTTCACTGATGCAGATTGGGTAGGGAGTCCATTAGATCGGAAGAGAAGATTAGGAGGAATTTTCAACCTTGGGTCAGCGACAATTTCTTGGTATAGCAAGAAACAGAGGTTAGTTGAACTCAACTCGGCAGAGGCTGAATACATAGCTTCAATTCAGGTAGCATGTGAGGCCATCTAGATGAGGAAAATTCTAGTTGGTTTGTTTGATCAGAGGATGGATCCAACTGTGATCTATTGTGATAATTAGAGTTGTATCAAACTCTCTAAGAATCAAGTATTTATTGACAGGTCCAAGAATATTGACATTCGGTATCATCATCCCAGGGACTGTGCATTGAGGAGGATCATGTTGTTTTGGTATAGACCGATGAGCAAGATGCTGACATTTTTACTAAGGCATTGTCAAAGTGTAAATTCGAGTTCCATAGAGACAGGATCGGGGTTGCAGATAATCTCTTTCTTGTTGAGAGGGAGTGTTGAAATGTGGCAACAAGAATATTCCAATTTTAGTTTGTCCTTGAATTAAAATTTGAATTTAGTCTCACCAATTGTTTGAAAAATAATTAATTAATTCATCTTGAGTTAATTAGTTGGAGAAAATCAAACATGAAGTCTTTGTGAAGTCATGCAATAGTTATCCCTTTGATTGAGTAAGTTATCCCTTAATCAAGGAGATAAGGCTGAGTTGCATTTGAGTTGTAATTAGTTAGCTCAGTTAACTTAGTTAAGTCCAGTTAAATTAGTTCCAAACTGTTGGAGGAACTAATTGTGAGTTCATTCAGTTAATGCATGCATGCATGAAACTAGTGTACTCTAGATAACTAAATATTCTCTCATAAATAACTCATGCATGTCAGTTCAGACAAAGACCGAGTTGAGATTAAAGGTAGGGACAATCTACTATCAATTGCAAGAAGTTTCCTATAAGAAAATACCTTGCATGCAGAAGGAATTCATTCCTTGAGATTTGTGCAGTTTTACAGTGTGTTGGATCAGTGTGTGAGATATGTTTCACACAAGGTTACAGCAAGAACACCCAGGGAAAAATGCACAAGGAAATAGGAGGCTTGGAGAGCAGAGAAAAGGCATATTAGCTATCTATTTTTTCTATGAGCAGCAGTGAGGGATTGTGCTGAGAGCTAGATAGCTGTGAGAGCTAAAGCTTTGTGTAATCCTGAGATATTTCCACTTGTATGATAATACAGATAGCGGGGTTTTTAGTTGAGGATTTCCCTAGAGTATTCTTCTGTGTTTTCATGTGTATTGATTCTTATTCTCTATTATATGTGTTCTGTTTGATTTTAATCAAATCGATTAAGCTTTTGCAAGTTTAATTGTAGAAGTAGATTAAGTATTTTTCTTTAGTATATTGCATTATCAGGTAATCTACAGTGAGAATTTTGTATAGAGTGCTAGTCAGGGTTTTAGGCCATGTACTCATGGGCACATTTGTCACCAAAATATTACGCAAATATGTGCACATTACAAGTACGTAAGTAAATTTGTATCTAACACAGGTACTGTTGCTACTTGGTAACAAATATACAATCATGAACAAGGGGGAAACATGCAGCTTCATCACACTATTTTAGAGAAAGAAAAACATATATGGAATGAGATTATAGAGGGGAAAACATACTGCGCATTTCCATCATTGGAATCACTAAGAGTTTCATTAATATTCAAAATGAGTCCCATTCACCAATCCATTTACATTTAACAATCTACAGCTCAAGTCCCTCATGAAAAAGCAACCAGAACCAAAATGGAACCAAAGAACTTGGACCACTACAGGTGCAGAATTCTGAAACCTATATTAAGTGTTTCTCCCACCAATTTATAAGAAGAGGGGGAGCTTTGAATCCATATTTACAAAATATCTCAACTAAGGGCCAGCTGTCTAATTGACTAGCTATCTTGACCTACGACAACTCTGCTGCCGTAAATGATTTCTAAGGATTTGATTCCTTTCTTGAAAATAAACAGAAATTACAAAATAATAGAAAAAGGGAAAATGGGAAGATGATGGAGGAAGTATACCTCCACCATTTTTGAGATTTCCCCTGATCAGGCCATATCTCTGCCTTGGTGTGCTTATCCTGCTGCTCGTCTAATTCTTGTCGCTTTCACCTTAACTACCTGAATCGCTCGTTCTCCAGAGCTGGGAGTGGTTCGACTATGAGTTTCATGTCATGGTACAGTAACATAGGTCATCTGGGTTGTACTTCATCTTCCCTCTGCATGCACCTCCATGTTGAATCATCAAGTCCTTTTGAGATTCCATACATTCATTTACTCACAGAAGACGTGTAGTGAAGCAGTGAGATCCATTTCTGTGGCCCATGTAGTCCTTTGTTTCTTATTGCAGGGGTTTCTACAGGATTAGCCCATATCGATTTTCCATTGCTCAATGCCTTCATTCAATACCTCAGTTGTCGATCCATCCGCCTTTAAATCACTGTACCATGCTATCGGAACATTACTGCACTGGGACTTTTATTCTATAGAACGTTACAAACAACAAGTTCCGATGCTCCTTGGCCCCCTTTGGTTTAGCCCCTTTGAGTATTTATTGATCATAGGACCGAGGGTTGTGACCTGGGGCTCAGCCTCAAGGCGTTAGGGCCTTTAGATTCCTATCCGAGGGCCTTTTTCCCTTTATAAGTGCTTTGTGTATTGTTTCCTTAAATCTTCACGACCGCGTGCCCTTTATCAGAGCTCCTTTCTCAGTGGATTGCAATCGGGGTTTCCAGTCAGGACTTTTACATTGGAGTCGCGACGTTCTTTCAATATCTGATTGTGATAGTCCTTTAGCACTCATCCCTTAGTTCCTCGACCCTTTATGTGATCGCGGGCTAGCCCCCCAATTGGAGGTCCATGATCAACGACTTATTTTTGATGCACAACACAACCATTGATCGCCGATCTCCAACCACCCTCCATGCTTAACCCCTAGTTCTTTTATCTTTTTATGTGATTGTGGGCCAGACGCTATATCGGAGCCTCTTTATCGCACTTTTCCTGTGTGTGCACTGCGTCACAAAGTGTCAATAAGCCTCAACCTCCGATTTGTGATTGCAAATGTGACATCATCACTGCTATGTGGCACTTCCTGAGTGGTGACACGTGTCACCCGGATATGCCCTCTTTGGGCCCTTGAAAATGCCACATCTGTGTACCACGTGTCCTCCAACTGCTACACCATGCTGACCTCAGTGCCACCGTGTCTTTACCGCATCTAATAATATTATGCCATGTGGCCCCTTGGAGGAGAGAGAAAAAGGCCCACCTACCCCTGGTTTCACGTCGATTTTCTTTGTAAAATGTTTTTGGCCCTTTCCCAGTGATTTCTACTATCAGCTTAAATCCCCACACTTTTAATCGAAATTGAAACTTTGGAAGGGTTTCATTTGTTGTATCACTGATTGTGATGCGCTGATTTTTCACTATTGTGATCGTCAACATGCCATATCACTGGAATATCTGATATGCCATGTTGCTTGATCCTCCGATTTGTGATTTACGATATGCTCCCATACCTTGGGCCTCTGTCATTTGCAATCGTTGATATGTGGGATCGCTGGAACCCCTGATCTACGATTTGCGATATGCTCCCAGACCTCTGATCTCCAATAATCGGTGATCGCTGATTGTTGGTTTTCTCTACTCTCCCCTGCTGCTGCTTTCATAAAACTCTGATTGTGATTTGTGATGAGCCGGGACCTCTGATATGCTGGGACCTTACCCTTGGTCGTTCTCTCTTTATTTTCTGGCTTTTAAAGGGCAACTTCAGTCTGCTCTAACTTCTGATCTAAAAGTCTATTTTCGGACTTCCACATATAGTTGGAAAGCTTATTCCGAGCACTATCCAATGGAGAGGGTCTGATTTAGCTTTGAGAGCTTATGTGGCTTGGAAGATGGCTTCAAACTTCACTTCTCCTTTTCACTTCAAGCAACTGAAAACACATTTAACAATGAGTGACAATAGGGATATCATTTGAAGCACTTAGAAAATGAGGTGCCTTCTATTTTAGCCTTGACCTACGAGAAAGAATACATGATTGCAGTGTTGAAGAAGGTAGTAGGACAAGGATCATTTGAGACTTCAGTGAGAATGACGATCAAGGAACCTGAATCATATGATGGGATTAAAAGTGCCAAGATGTGAATTTATGTTGGGAAGTGTAGTGCTTGGATTAGATGAGTTGGTTCTTGGAGATGCTTGGGTGAATGGTGCATCTATGTATCTTACATGGATAACGAAGCTGTGGTGGAGAACTAGGATGGATGACTTGGTAGTTGGTCGAATCATGGAGAGGATTTCCATGTGGTTAGAAATGAAGGTAGCTCTGTATGTGTAGTTTATTTTTAGGAACCAAGAATGGTTTTCCATGAGTCATCTTATTGATTTGAATCATATTGGAAGGATTCATGCATACATCAAGGAGTTTATAGGCCTTATGTTGGAGATAATTGAGAATTCATATGAAGACCAATTTTACCACTTCATCAATGTATTGCAATCGTGGGCTCATATTGAATTGAGGAGGAAGAATGTTTAAACTCTTATAGAGGCTCTAACTGCAACAACAACAAAAAAAAATTCTATTTTCGGCAGGAAGGGAAGTTTGGAAGAAAGGAAGGAGGAAGTCACGGTGATAAGGGAAAGAAGAAGAACGACCAAGGAAATAATTATTCAAGAGATGATGAAGCAAAGCAAGTAGGTACCACAAAGGATAAGAATCCCCTTTCATGTTGGATACGTGCAAAAGAGATTTTGGAATAGAATTGTCCATTGAAATAGTAAGTGGATGCATTGGAGATATTAAATTTGGAGTATTAAAAGTTATAGGTGTGGCTTCTATGAAGAAGGCTACGACAAAACAATACAAGGACAAGACATGACTTGGGTTTGTGAGTATGGATCTTAATGACATTTAGATGGTACCTATGATTAACAGTGGATCTATAAATAACTTTATCAGGGAGGATGCAGCGAGGTAGCTTGGACTGAGATTCAAGCCCATCTAGGAATCCTTCAAGGGAGAGATACATGAAATTAGGACAATTGATGATATACTCATTCGTTTTGGAGAGTGAAGGGATAGAAAAACTTCACCATTGTGCATCTAGATGATTATGAGTTGGTACTGGGACAAGATTTCTTGATTGAAGAAAGAGCAATAATGATATTTCACATGGGATGTTTCTTGATTCCATCATGATAGGAATCAATTGTTGTGAAGACCTTAAAAGGAGTGATTGATTTAGATACTAGCATGAATTATATTCAGATGTCTAATAGGATAGATCAACAACTCCAAATGGAAGTATGTGAGAAGATGGATGTGATGGATACTCTTATCTTGAAGCATGCACACATTGCGATAGTCTTGGTGGACATAATTGAGAGCTTGGAGTTGAACTGATGCATATTAATTCTAGTGAGGACATGAGGGAGGTACCTATCCTTTAGGGATGTGACTAGGAGGATTTACCCTAGTACAAGTGGGATAAGGAGGAGCTTGTATCAACTACAAATGATTTAGGAGGAGGTTGGCCATGCGATTTGGTGTTGGTGATTCTTGTGGAAGAAGCCAAAGGCATGTTGGTTATCGTCCACCACTATTGAGATCTATTATGGAGAAGTATGGAGGAGTACTTGTAGCAGGTCAAACAAGATTTTGAGAACGAGGTGGTGGTCACCATGACTACCACACATCACCTTCATAGTGATCCATGAGGAGCATTAGCTCATTATTGTAGTTAGATGGTGAGTCATATATAGGGTTCCCTCAGGGTACCACATGCAATTGGAGATCATATGTGATGGGGTTACTTGGATGATTTGTGATTTGAGGATATCACACTTGTGTAAGCAACATGCATTTTTGTTGATCTTGGTGCGATGATAGTATTAAATACCTAATTATCTAGGAACCATAAGGGGGCTCAACACATAGAGGACATCCAGGAGTAATTTCGGTAGATGTAGTCAGAGGAATTATCAAGGAAGTGAAACTTCATGACGTGACACCTCAATTTGTGACTAAGGAAGTTATGTATTGGAGCATTGTCAAGGACAATAGTTATTTTAAGTGAGGGATGATGTAAGGTCCTTAAGTTGAGCACACACTTAACCGAAGGCGTGCCAACTTGATGACATGGATATCACAAGAAATTCAATGATAGTTGTGACATTTGGACAAATTTGGAGTTTTTGTTTGATATAACAACACAGGCACACAAGAAAATCGAGTTCTATGATTGGGCATGGCAGTGGGCATGCATTCCCAACAAAGATTACTTGACTTGGTGATATGGGTTTGATAGGGCATGGGTGCGACAGATAATGGATTCTCATGATAAGTCAACTCATGGCACTGCATGGGAAAACATTGGGATGGGACAAGGTAGCATGTGAAGGGAACATGCCCCATTACTATGTAAAGGGAAACACAGTCGTGATGATCTCAAGATGAACCAAACCAAAGTGGGAAATAGTTTGAACAAACATGGATTGGCTCAACTAAAGTGGGTGAGAGATTAAACGAACCATGGGTAGGTTCAACTGAGGAATATGTTGATGGAACAAGTGTGAGGGTCAGCTCAACATATGGTGGCATGGCATGTCACTGAAAGCTAATGGATATGCCCCTTCGAATCCCATGCCTCATATAAATAAATCAAGGAGTGGACAAGTTGATGAGGGATACATAAAAATGCACAACATATATCGCAATAACCAACAAAAAAAAGTGAGTATCATTCAAGTTGTAAGACGAAACAAATGGGACAAAGGGAGTTGCAACCGTAACAAAGGAAAAGTATAGTTTCTCTTCCAACAACTCGATTAGAAGGAAAGCCAACAGACTGTCCCAATGGTCGAAGCATGTGGGTAACATTGTGATAAGGTGGATCAGGTGGAAGCAACCTTTTTGAATATATTTTTGGTGTGTATTTATTATATACAGTTGGTTGACTTGGATAGGGTCCCGCATCGATCCAAGCAAACTTTGTAATTGCAACTCTTATAAATATGAGTTTAGAGTAAGGTCGTGGGTTGCTACAGTGGTGTATGATTTATGTTTATATGTGGAAGTTGAATATTGATGAAATATAACACATGGATGTTAATGAAGATAAATTCTATCAACGTTTAATGTTGCAACATTAAACTTGTGAATTTACTCTTGTCACTAGAAGTAAAGTAGATAAAAAACGATATGCTTGAGTTTTGGATTAAGTTTGATTTTAGCTATATAACTTATCTAAGATAATTTGAAACAAGTGTTGAGTGGTAAGACTTAGTCGAGAAAAATATCACCAAAATTATGTCATTAGTGATAAACACACTAATGTTACATAACTAGAGATCGAAAAACACCTAAAACTATGAAAAATCTTTAAAATTTTCTAATTTCTAAATTTTCATTTTACCTTTATAAACTAGAGGATTCTAGTTTTCATTTCCATACTTAATATTTCAAAAATCTTACTTTTAAAAAATAAAAATTTTGAAATTCACATTTTATAAATCTATTTAAAAAAAACCATAAAAATCAAAATTTCTTTATAATAATAAATAAATTTAAAGGGAAAATTTTATTTTATTAAACCAAAAACCACCTTACCTCAACTATACAACCCACTAACGCACGAGATACGATTATGTTATAATATTGACCCACTACCGCACTGGATATGATTATGTTATAATATTGAAATGTCAAGGCTTCGTGTTGATGGTTATGTCATCGTCAAAGTGGTCGAGGTGTTCTCCACTTCGCCTCTACTTTTCATCCCAACCATTATTCCTTACTACGCCTTCGGAATGAGCAGTTGAATCGATCATAATTCTGAATTTAACATTATATGAATTTAATCATAATTTTGTGGGTAAAATCACGATCGCAAGGATTAATAACAAAAACACATTTATATTATACATATTAGTAATTAAGAAGATTTTCCCAATCTATAATGATTCAAAGTAATGAACTTAACTCTATGCCTAATCTTGGAGGGTTTTCTTATTATTTTTATTTTATTTTATAGATAGATATATATAATTTGAGAATATGTATTAATATAGTTATATAAATTAAATAGAGAGTAAATATTAATAGACATAAATTCATCATAAACATTAAAATACTTATTTTATGGTACATTTTTCTTTGTTAAAATTTAAAAAATTATAAAAAATAATTATTTTCTTTTCCAATCCTTGATAGGGGTGTTGAACGACGTGATTGCAAGCCCTAAAGGACCGCTTGGGAATTGATGATGGTCACGTCAATGTAGGTATGAAGGCTTGCCCCCAGGCCTTCTCCAAGTACCTTGAGATCGGGGGCATTGAATCTTGAGTGTGTGAAACATTCGCTTGAAGGGTACGTTGCAGGTGGTGGCATCAGGGGAGCGCTCATGGCGAGGGACGAGGTTCGTTATAACTCGGATAGGGCCTAGCTCAATTTCGAAATCTTGCATGGTGAATGGTGTTATTACGACTCCTGGTGTGTGAGGTTGGAGAGGGAAATTGCTAAGTTGCGAGCGCGAATGGTATGGGAAAGGTAGCGGATTTATCGTCGACAGTCCTCTTGGCTCCCGCGAGGGTATATCCTGGTGAAGTATTGGTTAATCATGCACATACATTTAGTGGGCTGGAGCAACCGATGGGATAATTCATTTATCCTGGAGCAATGATGGTTCAACAGAGGGTAGGGAATTCTTCTATCGAGCAATTAGGGTAGGGAGGTTCATGTTCAAGCGTGGAGAGATTTTTTTCTTGGTGCCCTCACTGGTTCTTCAACTAGAGTAATTTCTTCCTAGTGGCATAGTGTGTTGTGGGTGGAATACTGAGTGGCGAGCAACATTTTCCCGTCATGCGTTGGTGGTTCTGTGTTGCTCGTGGTTAGATCGAGTGCCCAACAACTCGGCTCGAATAGTAGACAAACGGTCCTAGTGGTGGAAGGAGGGAAACCCTCCATTGCTCTTTTTGTCAATGTTTTCTAGAGGCCAACACCTCGCATAGTGTGTTGTGGCATAGTGTGTTGTGGGTGGAATACTGAGTGGCGAGCAACATTTTCCCGTCATGCGTTGGTGGTTCTGTGTTGCTCGTGGTTAGATCGAGTGCCCAACAACTCGGCTCGGATAGTAGACAAACGGTCCTAGTGGTGGAAGGAGGGAAACCCTCCATTGCTCTTTTTGTCAATGTTTTCTAGTGGATTGGAATGAGGCCGACACCTCACATTTCACGCAGGTCATCTCCTCCAAAGCCTAATTCGGCAGACCCTGTGGGTGGTGGGAGCCTATCCCTACTAGCACGAGCATCCAGTGAAAAACATATAGGACGCAGTGATTATAGGGTTGGTCGTCTTCGCTTGTTGGCTTCAGCAAGTCATGGGGGAGGAAGATCTGGCGGAAACTGCAAGGATGGTTCAGAGGTTCAGGGAGGCAAAGGCCTGGGTGTTTCAATTGTTGGCTGAGGTGGTCACACCATGAGAGGCCGACACTGAGGAGGGTTTGCTCATTGCAGAGGAGGAAAAAGTCAGGGGGTGGCGTGCTGTGGAGGAATGGGGCTACAATAAACATGCTACATGGATCTTTGCCAGGACCTCATCTAGAAAATTATGGATAGATTGGCGACCACAGAGCATGTGAGGTAGGGGGAACATGAAGAGCTTATCAAAACACTGAACAAGATGCACTATTTTTAGTGCCATATCCAGGAACGTGTAGTGGTGGCCTAGCGTGGCCAAAATCTACTCTCCGATCAAGTTGAAAAGTTGGAGGCCTGGATGGCCCATTTCGAAGAGCATGTGCAATGTGCCTTCTGCCCTCCTTCGCCTCCTAGAACATCCCCGAACAACCCAACCTCGATCACTTCTGAAGATTGATATGATATCAGGTGTTTTATGTATCTTGCTTGGCTTCTGGTGCTTCTAGCCCTTTCAGCTGTGGTCTTTGTTATTTTCTATTGTTTTGTTTTACTGTCACTTTCTACTAGCATTAGTCAACAAACCTGGTCGGGGTGAGACTACCTGCATTTTTGTTAATGATGTACATTTTTTTGAAGAATGAATAGAAGACTGATTTACATAATATATATATATATATATATATATATATATATATATATATATATATATATATTATTTTCAAAAAAAAATTGTAATTTTAATAGCACAAATACAAATATATTTGTATGTGCTTAGAGCACAATGTTAGGGCAAAGTTGCCACCGAAAAAATTATATCTCTCTAAGCATATCGAGAGACATTCTACAATCAAACCAAAAATGCATCCATCTTATAGTATCCTTATATATGTTTTGATTAAAACATGAAAATACAACCATTAAGGCTATACAAAAGTATCATAGAAATTGAGAACTATACAAAATAGTGTTGATAAAACCGAATATACAAGAAGAAACTAGAAATAATCAATTGGACATTTCCCTTAGATCATCGTCTTGTAGACCTTCAATAAAAGGCCTATGGAAGAACTCTATGATAGTATCGTCTAGTTGCTTGTTGATTTTCTAGACTCCCAAAGCTTGATAAGTACTTGCCTTAGAGAGAGAGTCTCCTTCACAGTTCTGCTCCCTGGAAATATGTCGACAAGAAATTTGATTAAAACAATGTTTTAGCAATAGAACCTCCTCATGGATGGGAATCAGTGTGTGAATATGAGATTTCTCCAAACCATTAAACCATTAACAATGATCATTGAATCACCAAAAACATACAATGAGTGGGTATCTTTTTCAATGGAAAAGAGAAGCAAAATTTTAAAGTTGAGAAGCTTCACATAGTTATTTTCACCCCTCTCCAAACCACTTTGAAGTTTAAAGAGATGATCTTCATGAATGCATAGGACTGCCCCGCCACCACATGCTCCATTCTCTGATGTTGCTCCATCAAAAAGATCCCATGGATAAGATTTATCCACCTATTCAACACAATGACCCAAGGAGCACGTGAGCCTTCTTCCATAGGGAGAAGCTCAAAATCCGCACATACTTTAGCTACCACTCTCTCAAGAACAATTGACAAATCTTTAAAAATTTATCTGTTCTTGGTTCAAATGCCTCAACAGACCAAAAGAGGCAAATTTCTGAGATGCTTCGAATTGACCTGTTCCCACCAATTCTATTAGGCTTCTTGAACAGATGCCCTGACCCAATTCATGACTCCTCCCATTTAGTCTCTGATCAAATTCCAGATAGACTCCACAAATGGGAAAGATAAGAAAAGGTGAGATTTAGATTTTGGTCACGCATTACTACATATTGCACACCATCTCGGTCCCTGCATGCCTTTGTTTAGCAGATGGTCCCAACTTGGGGTCTTGTTTTCTAATAGACACCACATAAAAAAGCGAGTTTTTGGTGGACAGTTTAGTTTCCATAAATTTTTTCACCTCTAGGCCAACACGTCGAGTTGCCTAAATCTACTAATATACACATAACCATGTTTTGGAATGCATCTCCCCCATGAGGAGTGAACCCAACAAAGAGGATCTTACTCATCCTCATTTATATAGACGTGAGTTGTGTTAAGAACCAAAGTATAATTTTTCCATAACTCCCAAAATTTCAGACGTAAATTGAGGTGTTGCATAGTGCACCATCCTTGGGCCCATATTGAGGATTGCAAAGGATCAATAACCTAGTAGAGAGTATACCTTCTTTGGTCATGTAAAAACTATATCATATCCCCTCGAAGGCGATTTTTGTCTCCATAACCTACCCATGGAACTTTACTAATCTATACTTTCACCCCATTTCCAACTTTCCATGCTATACCCTCTTCCATGACCGAGAAAATTGAGAGGACAACCTTCAAGATGATAGACATCTTTGATATCCTTTTATTTGGATTATGAATTAATTCATCAAATGAGATGGGATAAATATACTTCTTGAAGTTGAAATTCGTCCATAGACTCTTTGTGGTGAGCATCTCTATCCAAATTTTTCTTTGAGAACCTTTGCAAAAGAAGGTAAACTTTTTAAACCCCACCCTCCCCAAATCTTTGGTAGGGAAATTTTATCCCATCTAACCCATGGAAAAACTCTCCCATTGTTGTTTCCCAACCAAACAAATATCCTACATAATTTTTGGATGACTGTCAGAATTCTTATAGGGATCTAGAACAGGGACATCCAAAATACTAGAATAGCTTGTAAGACTGACTTAATCAAAACTAGCCTCCCTACTCAAAACAACCACCTGAAACACCGGGAATTTATTCCTTTTTCTATCTTTGCAACAATAGGCTTCCAATCCACTTTTTTATAATATTTTTTCTTTAAATAAAAACCTAAATACTTCAGACCCTCTTCCATATCTTGAATGTGAAAAGGGAAAAGGTTTTGTACATATTCATATTCATCCCTATATAGTTCATTAAGAGATATCGATGAATTATATTCATTGATCATCATACCTGTAACATTCTAAAAAGAAACTAAAAAAAAAACCTTGGTTGAAGACATATATCTACTAGAGCCATCATTGAACAATATAATATCATCTACAAACAACATATGAGTGACACTCAAGTCTTCAACTACCCAAACGCTGCGCACAACATCTGTTTTTTTCGCCTCATAAATGTAACTAACTTGTAACTATATTTATTAATTATCCTCGATGGGGGTGCATGAACACATGTCAACAAATCTCTAGGGGGCACCCACCACCCCACTAAATCTTGAGGGAATTAAAGTGGGTGCCCCCCTCCCCCCCCCCACAAAAATGCATGTTATGTGTGAAAGGTTATTAGAATTAAATGAATGGATTGTGACATTCCAAATAGTTCCTACATACTCTCTCTATGGAGATACAATATCATTTACCTTGAAAATCAATTTCTCCAGATGCAGGTGGGATTCAGAGATCCGTGAAGGAGTTTTTCCTTGCATAGTTGTGTGGATGATTGGATGAAGCAACAAGTGGAGATTTGAGAAGCCTTAACTTGGTTTTGGTAAGTATGTATTCCTACAAAAATTGTGTGTTCCAA
This sequence comes from Pinus taeda, assembly GCA_000404065.3. Lineage (NCBI taxonomy): Eukaryota > Viridiplantae > Streptophyta > Pinopsida > Pinales > Pinaceae > Pinus > Pinus taeda. The sequence goes on from APFE030570640.1 coordinate 19,959, forward strand.
TGTGCGTCAATCCCTATTTTTTTGGGGTGGGCTCATGGAGAAGGCAATAAGTTTCCTAGAGCTAGAATTCAGGTCAGGAACATCATTTTAAAGTTTGGGCATGGTTTTCAAGTAGCCCATGCAGAAGGATGGTGGAACTCCAGGGCATGAGAAGTTGGATATGGTTTTCATCAAAGGCTAGCCATAATATTATCTTACAAATATTCTAAGGTAATTTTATTTATCTAGCCTCAATTGTTTTGTTTCTCAATTTATTGTTGCTTTTGGTGTGGTCTGGGTCATGTTAGTCAATTTTTTAGTGTTGTTGGGGGATACACTGAGCTGTTTTTGTTGGGGGTTTTAGGGAGTTTGGGTCTTGTTCATTTTACCTTGGTTGGTTAGTGTTCAGTTAAGTTCAGGGCTTACTAACCAACTTTGGTTCAAGACTCAGTGTAATTATCTGGTGGGAGTGGTGTTCTAGGTGGTTGTGATTCTCTAGTCTAAGGAAGGGGCTATGGGGTGAGAATCCAACAGCCCTCCAAACCCTCAATATTATTTCGAAGGGAGGCTTTTAGTCTGGAATTCAAGGAGATGGAGTTTGTTAGTGTCAATCTTTGCAGCCTTCTTCCAGTGATCAAATATGCTCTTACAAAGTGGTCTCAGAGTGTCAAAGTCAAATTTTGTCATTTCAGTGAGTTTTCAAGTAAAATTTGGAGACTAGGTATTAGGTCTAGGGTTTGTTTTCACTCCTTTCAAAATTGTCCAAAGGTCGGTCCATGTCACCATTCAGCTGAGTGTACCATCATTCAGAGGGTTGTCATCATCATGTCAGGTTCCAATGGGTCATTTTACACCTTGTTCATGCTTCAGTTGTGCCTAGGTAAGGTTCATTTCCCTCTCCTAGGGTTTTGAAGGTAATGTCTCTTGGATGGTCAAATCATCAGCAAAACTTGTATCCTGATGTTCATACACCTTCCCCTATCTTTAATGTACCTTATTAAACACTTCCCATCACTTATAATTCCTCATTTTCACACAAACCCTAGTTTCTTGTTACAATTTGACAATTTTCTAGGCTAGGCCTGTGTTTTGTCCTTTTGGACACCTTCCCCTCACTCAATATTTTAAATTCCACTTTCCCCTGCTTCCTAATATCCCTCCCTACTTCCCAAAAGTTTCTCAAGAATTTAGAAGCCCCTTATCCCCTTCATTTCGCTTCATTTCGACAAATCCCCTGTTCCACACATCAAGATAGGTTTTACTCCAATGCTGTTTTTGAGAAAGAAAAGATGAATTTGGGAAGCCTGAGAGAGGTTTTTTTCCAAAACAGGCCAAGTAAGAAAAACCTCCTTCACTTTCTACACAGGTGTCATGGTTTTATATAAATTTCAAAAATACAGTTGCCTCAGGAGAATTGATGCACCTCTGAAGTGACCTTGGGAAAATCAAGATTTCTCCTAGCTTGGCTGGCCAAATGACTTTCTTGATGCATCCAATGATAACTATACGCACATATATTTCCAATGAGCTATCATGAGCTCAATTTGGAGTTGAGGAAGACCTTCAAAAGTTGCCTGCAACAACACTCTGCCTTTAGGCAGCCTCATTTTGCACATTTTGACCAGTATTGGGCTATTTGACTTTTGACAAGGAAAATAAACTTCAAATTGAAAACTTAAATTTTTGTTGGAAATTAGACTCAATAATCTTTCCAACAAGCTATCCTGCACCTAATTTCGACACCGAGAAGGCCTCCCAAACTGGTCTGCAAAAAGGCGTGGCGCACCAGTTAGTGGGCACGACGCACCCCTCTTTCAAGCTTGAAATTCACTCAAATCACCTCCTCCAAGCTCCAAATCATGCAAAATTATTGTTTCACAAGCAAGTTAACAATCACAAGTGCCATTGTGAGGGTTTTTCATCAGTTTTTATGGTGTTTCGATAGGATAAAAATTAAACTCTAGTTCCTTGCACAGTTAATTGTAAAAGCTGCCGAGGGTTTGCAAAATTGCAGTTTTTGTTGTTTTATCCCCATTTTCATTTTTCTCTCACTACACTTCATTCATAACACTTTCCCTCTCCTCTTTCATTCGCACTCACCTATCCCCATATCCCTAAAACTAAAAACCATAATCCCTAATCCCACTACTCCCAAACCCTAATTGATATCTCAAAACCCTAAACATCATTCCCCAAACCCTTCCATTCCCAAAAACCCTACAAGCCCTATTCACATCACCAAACCCTACACACTTATCCTACTCACTCCCTAAACCCTACTCACATCCCTAAACCCTGTTCATACATACATTTCCACACTCCCTTCCCCATACACTCTGTCCATTCCATTCCTCCATCCTATTCCATACTATTATCCACAAACCATTCATATATAATCACATTTTTCAAAACCAAGGGAAAACAATGGAAAGAGACAGTGAATATGACTATGATAAGCAGCAAAGCAAAGACAAAGAGAAGATGCGCGAGGATGATATAGATGACAAAAAATAAAGAAAACAAACAGTTGGAGGATAAGCAAAGCCTAATGGAGCTTGAAATTTTGAAACTGAATAAACAAAATGACGAAGAGGACCAAGTCAAGTTGACACCACTTGAACAAGAAATTGAAGCTGATCATGAATCTTGGCTTGAGAGGGCAAACATGCACTTGGAAAAGATGTTGGAGAAGGCCAACAAAGAGAAAAAGATGTTGAGGCACATGGCCTATCACTATTTGGCGAGAAACAAAGTTTGCAAAGCGAGAATTAGGACTTTGAAGGCCAAGTTGAGGAAAGTTTTAAGGAAGAGGAAAGAGCAAGACAAGCTCAAGATTTTGCCTGAGACTTTTTTAGCCCAAAATAGCACTTGATGCAAGTCACTCAGCCCAAATTTCAAGAAATTTGGGATACTTTTTATCAATTTTGAATTTTTGGAGCAAAACACAAGTTTTTCTGCCTGGTGCGTCGCACCACCTGGCGTGCGCTTTTGCTAGGGACCTCCTTTGGAGGAAAACTCAGCATTTTTGGATTCCTCATACAAAAATATGAATTCCCACAAATGGCCAAGAAATTTTGTCAAGTTTTGAGCTTCCAAAAGGGTCAAAAACACCTAAAAAATGCCCTTTCTGCCTCTTTTTGGCCACACAGGAAGCAGTGTCGAGAGAACTCACTTTTGGAGTGGCAAATAGACACCAAATTTCGAAATTCTAGCTGTTCTTGAAAGTAGACAGATAGACCTTTCCAACAAGCCCACTTGAAGAAAATTTGGTGCACAGGAAGGCCTCCAAAATCAGCTGCAAAAAGGCATGACGCACAGGGACAGTGGCACGGCGCACAGGATGGAAAATTGTCATTTTTGCCAAAAAACTCTATTTTTTTTCACCTAGTTTTTTCTTAGTTTGACTTTTCTCTTTCTCATAGTCAAACTCTTGATGTAAATTGATGTAAGTTGATGTATCTTGATGGATTTTGATGTAAAAATGTTGAAAATTCACTCATAGAGGTAGATACATTATGAAAAAGTAGTTTTGAAACTGAATGAATCAGTTTCCTAGTTTTTAGAGGCAAGTTGTTCCACTGCCTACTTTTCAGTTCTTAGTTTAGATCTTGTTGGAACAACTCCTAAACTCATGAATTCAACCCCTAAAGCCTAGAATGAGTTGTTTTTTTACTATATCTAGTACTTTTTCAGTCATTTGTCAAGGTTGGACTCTTGTGAATGCTTTGAGCATTATTGTACATTCATCTCTGCAGTTTCGCAAAAGCATAGACCAAGGTTTGCAGCACTTTGTGGGATTCTTGTGGCAACTTGATTTGGTATTGTTTTTCCTTCTATAATTCAAGTTTACATGTGTTTATGTATGCCATCATCTCTCTTTGTTCATCTTAACTAAATGAAACAAGGATAAAGGTAGAATTCATTGATGTTTGTAATGCTCTACCTAGGGTTTGTTTAGTCATTTATGTTTTCAGTTGTTTGAAGAGGATCCTTGAGACTTTCATGCCCTCTCCAACTCCTCACCAGTCTTAAGACTCTCCATCTCACTTATTTCAAAGTACTAAACCATTTGCTTACCTCGCCCCATAGAGATCTCTGCAAGACTGTGTCCATTCCCCGACCCAAATCTGCCTTTAACATTTGAGCCAGCAAACCAAAATTAAATTCAATCAAACTCCTCTAACCATATACCTAGCCTAAAATCAGTCTTTACATTAGTCATCTCAAGCTCTATTGACCATATTCTTCTGAGATTGACAAGGAAAGATCCCTCTCCTGACCTGATAGGGCTAGCTACCAGGTTAAGCATGGTTTGATGTTACCCTAGACCATGCCTTTCTCAACCTGAGGTAGATTTAGGCCCTAACATAGTGGCGACCATACTAGGGAAGAACAAGTTTGTTTGCTTGTTATTGTTGTTTTCTTTATGAACTACAGACAGAGCCTAAAGTTAGCCAGGTAGCCTTCGAACCGCTCTTGCTTTACGAGTGCATAGGTAGATGAGTGTTGCTTCAGTTAATCTCTAGTTTAGTTTATGAATTGAACAGCTGACTTGCAAATTTTACGTTCCCCAGTAAAATGTATCAAGTTTAGATCTGATTATTGATGGTGAACAACGATCAGACATAGCAATGATAAAATCATTCACCTGACGAATCCAAATCATTTTCAAGATCAGATCCAAAGACTCCACTGAAGGATGAACCTGACCAACAGAAATATGAAAGGACGATATGGACAGATCAGGTATTCAAGTTGGAATTTCATCCAAGACATTTTGTTCTTTGTTATAAATTATTTCTTCTCTTTTCCCGATAATTTCAAGAAGGCTTTGCAAAGTATATTGTATTTGAGAAAAGATCCTCGGCATGCATTTGATTCCTTCCCTTTGAAGATTGTGAATACCAAATATTTGCATGCCTTTGAGCTTGATCAAGATCCTTTTCCTGAATCTTGTGATGACCGTCTTCAAATTAATGAGCCTCAAGAGACCAAGACTGATTCTATACCTTTTGTATATACTGCTACACCTTGTAAAATTCCAGATCAATACAAGCCTCTAATTTTACCTCCTATATCCCATGCTTTCCCTAAAAATCATGACCTATATCTACCAATATTTGATGGTGAACGCAACAACATCACTGGTGAGAGACATGTACTGAATTTTGATTCTTTCCTTGACCTTTTTGAAGTTGATGAAGAAGATGTCAGTTTAAGGCTTTTTGCTCTTTCTTTGCAAGGCAAAGTCAAGAGTTGGTTCAAAACCCTGCTTGATGCGAGCATCTCTTATTTCCAATATTTATTCAAAGTTTTCCTCGACATGTGAGTGGTCAGACAAAACCCTTTCTTGATTATAGATGAGTATAACCAGCTGAAAAGATTGCCAGGGGAGACAGTACAACAGTTTTCTACCATGTTTAACAAAGTCTATTATTTGATGCCTGTTAATATAAGACCTCCTCCTGGATCCACTCTCTTACACTACTCGAATGCCTTCGATCCGGAAATGGAGTTTCATCTAAGAGAAAGGAACCTTGCAACACTTTAAGAGATGCAAAATAGTGCAGTAGATGTAGAGGCTAATTTGCTGATCAAAAGGGTAAAGTTGAAGGAAAAAGAGGCGAAGAACATAGATCTAGAGGAATCGACATCTTTAGAGGTAAAGCTTGACATTTTGGTAAGTGCAGTCGAAGCGATGATGCAAAAGCTCACTACAAGGAATGAGTATGATGTTCAAGACCATGGCTTACTGATTGAAGAGGAGCAAGCTGCTGATCCAAAACATTTTGTTTCTTATCCCAGTTGTTATAGATCTGATATTGATTGTTTTGTAGATCATCTTGGAGAAGAGAGATCTGTTGATATGACATGTATGCTTGATGATGTGTTTTATGCTGATGATTTGCCTAAGTTTGATCAGTATGATGATGATGATTATGTTCTCCAAACAGAAGCTAATTTTGCAGAAAAATCAGCAGCTAGTTTGTGGGAGGAGGAAGTTCATTTTCAGTAGCTCGAATACAGTGATCAATCGTTACATATCAGCCATGGAAGTGAGGAGGAAATTGAAACAAATTTTGAAGTAAGCGAAGGATCTTTGCCTTTTTGTTTTGCTTCATTTTAGTTTATCAAAGACAACTTTCATGCAATCAGAATTCAATCATCGACAAGTCTTGATCTGGACCATCTTGAGGGCAATGAAAACCTTGTTCAAGACTTCTCATATCTAGATTTGCATCCCCCGAATGCCATTGAATATCAGGTTGTAGATGAAGATTTGGAAGTTGAACCATATGATCAAATGATGCAAGATGATTTCGTACCATTTTGTTTTGAATCATTTTAGTTTTTGAAGGGAAAATTGCATAGCACATCTTCAGTAAATGATGAGCAGACTATAGAAAATCATGTAACCTCATCAGAGCCAATAGAAAATGAGTTACAGTAGTGTTTTCAAGTTTTTCATGATCCAATAGCTGATGTGTTGGATGATGTCTGCAGTCAAAGTCCTTCTCCATTAGCTACCTGTGAGATTGGAACGTGTACTGATATAAACTTGATCTGGCAGTCGGTTTCTTTGTCATTTTCAGCAGGAGTCTTGTCACAAAGCTCAGATGAAATTTTGCATTCATGGTACGAGGAGAAGAAAAGTAATACATTGGATGAGCTAAGTCCCAGTGTGCATGAATTTCAAGATCCTTATGCAGTCTTTCTGGAGTTAGATAGAGAATCCATATTATTCAATGGATCTGTTTACAAGTTTTCATGGGAGTTGGCTTTTAGTAGTTCTCTCTTGTTGTTCATAAGAAAGCACTTGTGGAGAATGCAAACAACAGCCATAATGCTTACTTGGTTGCATTGGTTGTTTCACTTCACTTGATCAGGTGATGAATGGAATAGTTAGATTAGGTTTTATTGAATAAGCTCCATTTTGAGCATATTTTCCAGTTTGTCAGCTTGTGTCGTCAAGTTGTCAGTTTCAGTCATCTAGTTTCAGCTTTTGAGTGTCTTGTTTCAGTTTTGAGTTAGTCTTAGTTCTTACTCATTTCATATTATGAGTCTTGAATCTTGAGTTTCGATGTCTTTGTTGCCAAGATGTTAACTCCATATTGCCCAATGGATAAGGCACTGGTCTGCACTCCCAAAGATCTACGGTTCTTGGCACCTCCAAGGAGCTACCATCCCCATTGGAGCCAATGTTAGTGTCAATCTTTGCAGCCTTCCTCCAGTGATCCAATATTCTCTTACAAAGTGGTCTCAAAGTGTCAAAGTCAAATTTTGTCATTTCAGTGAATTTTCAAGCAAAATTTGGTCACTAAGTATTAGGTCTAGGGTTTGTTTGCACTCCTTTCAAAATTGTCCAAAGGTTGGTCCATGTCACCATTCAGCTGAGTGTACCATCATTCAAAGGGTTTTCATCATCATATCAGGTTCCAATGGGTCATTTTACACCTTGTTCATGCTTCAGTTGTGCCTAAGTAAGGTTCATTTCTCTCACCTAGGGTTTTGAAGGTAATGTCTCTTGGATGGTCAAATCATCGGAAAAACTCATATCCTGATGTTCATACACCTTCCCCTATCCTTAATGTACCTTATTAAACACTTCCCATCATTTATATCCTTCAAATTCCTCATTTTCGCACAAACCCTAGTTTCTTGCTACAATTTGACAATTTTCTAGGCTAGGCTTGTGTTTTGTCCTTTTGGACCCCTTCCCCTCACTCAATCTTTGAAATTCCACTTTCCCCTACTTCCTAATATCCCTCCCTAATTCCAAAAATTTTCTCAAGAATTTAGAAGCCTCTTATCCCCTTCATTTCACTTCATTTCGACAAATCCCCTGTTCCACACATCTGGATAGGTTTTACTCCAATGATGTTTCTGAGCAAGAAAAGATGAATTTGGGAAAACTAAGAGAGGTATTTGTCCCAAATACACCAAGGAAGAAAAATGTCCTTCACTTTTTACACAGGTGTCATGGTTTTAGAGGAATGTCAAACATATAGTTGCCTCAAGAGAATTGATGCACCTCTGTAGTGACCTTGGGAAAAACAATATTTATCCTAGCTTGGTTGGCCAAATGAATTTCTTAATGATTCCAATAATAACTAGACACAAATATCTTTCCAATGAGCTATCATGAGCTTAATTTGGAGTTGATAAGATCTTCGAAAGTTGACTGCAATAGCACTATGCCTTTAGGCAGCCTCATTTTGCACATTTTGACTAGTCTTGGGAGATTTGTCTTTTGACAGGGAAACTGAACTCCAAATTGCAAAATTCAAGTTGTTTTGGAAATTATACTCAATAATATTTCCAACGAGCTATCCCACGCCCAATTTGGACAACGGGAAGGCCTCCAAAACTGGTCTGCAAAAAGGCACGGCACACCTATTAGTGGGCGCAATGCACCTCTCTTTCAAGCTTGAAATTCACTCAAATCACCTCCTCCAAGTTCCAAATCGTGCAAAATTCCTCTTTCACTAGTAAGTTAACAATCCCAAGTGCCATTGTGAGGGTTTTTCATCTATTTTTATGGTGTTTCGATAGGAGAAAAATTAAACCCTAGTTCCTTGCACAATGAATTGTAAAAGCTGCCTAGGGTTTGCAAAATTGCAGTTTTTGTTGTTTTATCCCCATTTTCATTTTTCTCTCACTACACTTCACTCATATCACTTTCCCTCTCCTCTTTCATTCACACTCACCTATCCCCATATCCCTAAAACTAAAAACCCTAATCCCACTACTCCCAAACCCTAATTGATATCTCAAAACCCTAAACATCATTCCCCAAACCCTTCCATTCCCAAAAACCCTACAAGCCCTATTCACATCACCAAACCCTACACACTCTCCCTAAAACCCTACACACTCTTCCTAAAACCCTACACACTTATCCTACTCACTCCCTAAACCCTACTCACATCCCTAAACCCTGTTCATACATACATTTCCACACTCCCTTCCCCATACACTCTGCCCATTCCATTCCTCCATCATATTCCATACTATTATCCACAAACCATTCATATATAATCACATTTTTCAAAACCAATGGAAAACAATGGAAAGAGACAGTGAATATGACTATGATAAGCAGCAAAGCAAAGACAAAGAGAAGATGCGCGAGGATGATATAGATGACAAAAAAGAAAGAAAACAAACAGTTGGAGGATAAGCAAAGCCTAATGGAGCTTGAAATTTTGAAACTGAATAAACAAAATGACGAAGAGGACCAAGTCAAGTTGACACCACTTGAACAAGAAATTGAAGCTGATCATGAATCTTGGCTTGAGAGGGCAAACATGCACTTGGAAAAGATGTTGGAGAAGGCCAACAAAGAGAAAAAGATGTTGAGGCACATGGCCTATCACTATTTGGCGAGAAACAAAGTTTGCAAAGCGAGAATTAGGACTTTGAAGGCCAAGTTGAGGAAAGTTTTGAGGAAGAGAAAAACACAAGACAAGCTCAAGACTTTGGCTAAGGCTTCTTTAGCCCAATATAGCACTTGATGCAAGTCACTCAGCCCAAATTGCAAGAAAATTGGGATACTTTTTGTCAATTTTGAATTTTTGGAGCAAAACACAGGTTTTTCTGCCTAGTGCGCCACGCCACCTGGCACGCACTTTTTCTAGGGACCTCCATTGGAGGAAAACTCAGCATTTGTCGATTCCTCATGCAAAAATATGAATGCCCACAAATGGTCAAGAAATTTTGTCAAGTTTTGATCTTCCAAAAGGGTCAAAAACACCTCAAAAATGCCCTTTTTGCCCCTTTTTGGCCACACAGGAAGCATTGTTGGGAGAACTCACTTTTGGAGGGGCAAATGAACACCAAGTTTAGAAATTCCACCTATTCTGGAAAATAGACAGAAAAACCTTTCCAACAAGTCCGATTGGAGAAAATTTGGTGCACGGGAAGGCCTCCAAAATCAGTTGCAAAAAGGCGTGATGCACAAGGACAGTGGCATGATGCACAGGATGGAAAATTATCATTATTTCCAAAAAACTCTGTTTTTTTTGCCTATTTTTTCTCAGTTTGACTTTTCTCTCTCTCATAGTCAAACTCTTGATGTAACTGGATGGATTTTGATGTAAAAATGTTGAAAATTCACTCATAGAGGTAGATACATTATGAAAAGGTAGTTTTGAAACTGAATGAATCAGTTTCCTAGTTTTTAGAGGCAAGCTATTCCACTACCTCCTTTTCAGTTCTTAGTTTAGATCTTGTTGGAACAAATCCTAAACTCATGAATTTGACTCCTAAAGCCTAGCATGAGTTGTTTGTTGCCTATATCTAGTACTTTTTCAGTCATTTGTCAAGGTTGGAATCTTGTTAATGCTTTGAGCATTATTGTACATTCATCTCTGCAGTTTGACAAAGGAATAGACCAGGGTTTGCAGCACTTTGTGTGATTCTTGTGGAAAATTGATTTGGTATTATTTTTCCTTCTGTAATGCAAGTTTACATGTGTTTATGTATGCCATCATCTCTCTATGCTCATATTAACTAAATGAAACAAGGATAAAGGTAGAATTCATTTATGTTTGCAATGCTCTACCTAGGGTTTGTTTAGTTATTTATGTTTTCAGTTGTTTGAAGAGGATCCCTGAGACTTTCATGCCCTCTCCAACTCCTCACCAGTCTTAAGACTCTCCATCTCTCTTATTTCAAAGTACTAAACCATTTGCCTACCTCGCCCCATAGATATCTTTGCAAGTCTGTGTCCATTCCCCAGACCTAAATCTGCCTTTCACATTTGAGCCAGCAAACCAAAATTAAATTGAATCAAACTCCTAAGCATATACCTAGCGTAAAATTAGTCTTTACATTAGTCATCTCAAGCTCTATTGACCATATTCTTCTGAGATTGACAAGGAGAGAGCCCTCTCCTAACCTGGTAGGGCTAGCTACCAGGTTAAGTGTAGTTTGATGTTACCCTAGATCTTGCCTTTCTCAACCTGAGGTAGATTTAGGCCCTAACATAGTTGTTGTATTTCCTGGTGTTATGGTGTTTTAGTGGTGATCGAGTTCATTATGTCGCGACAACGTGGGTGGATTTGGAGTGGAGTTAGGGGATGGGGCCACGAAGTTGGACTTCGGCTGAGGTGCAGGTCCAAGAGGTGGTTGTTGTATACCATTCTATGAACTTTCTAGGCATCCAAGTTGAAATCCAGTGGTTGGAGAGAAATATCAGTCACGACAAACATGCATAGTCAAATTCTAAACTAATGGATGAATTTTCCCCCTGGCTTCCTGATCTTGGTCATACTAGGGTTAGGAGAAACCGCTTTATATATGTTATTACTCTCCACAAGAAACTCAAGGCTCTGTTGGGACATGTTATTAGGGAGAATCATGAATGACACGCTTTCATTTCTAAATGATATCTAGAGGTACCAATGGTGTATGTAGGTGAGTCTAGACAACTAGATGCTTGTTTGGCTCACATGAAGAAACACATCTAGTGTGAGTTCAATTCCCTAGTACCTCCCGATATGAGTGCACAAGACCCAACTCTTGTAACATCATCAGACTCCTGAGATGGTTATATGTTATGATATGTTTCCTGTTGTTTATTGCCAGAGTCATGGTTATGTAGTTTCTTATGTTTTGCTATCACTTTTAGTTTTTTGTAGAAACTTATTTTCATCATACACCTACCAAAGTCTTGTTTTGGTTTTGTAGAATGCGGTTGGTAATTTTTTGTAAAAGGACCATCAACAATGTAATATGATTTTCAAAGGAATACAATCAGCTTACAAAATGAAAAATTATTAACTACAAAAATAATTAATTATGTCATGCCTATTTTGGAATAGGGCTTCTAGAATTTTAATTTAATTATTGATCATTATTACATGGATGGGAAGGATTTATTCTCCACATAATATTTTAGAATATTCATAATAGTATACACAAATCAAAGGTTGAGATTTATCTCCAAAAGTAGTTATGCTATTTTTTTCCATTTTAATTAAATTGATTAATTAAAAAATAATGCCATAGGAACAAGTTTCATATAAATTGAGTTATGGTTTATTGGACATGCCTTATTGATAATCCATTCTCCGTGATTAAGAATCTTGTTCCCAACTTTTTTAATGTATATATATTTAACTTATACTAATAATAATAATAATAATAAACAAGTTTATAATTTAATTAGTTTTTATGGTTTTTTAAAATTTTAGTGACCACAGATGAAGTATTTTGATTCTCATTATGGATTGATGCCAATTGGGGTTTACCAACCATTTAATTTATATGATTGCATTAGTATATAGCTTAAACATTTATACACATGGAACAAGATTCTTCACCATAGAGATTTACCTCACTATAGGCTTTGTTACAATATCTTGAGCCAATACCATGACTTCTTAATACTACATGTATACACATGGAACAAGATTCTTCACCATAGAGATTTACCTCACTATAGGCTTTATTACAATATATTGGACCCATATCATGACTTCTCAATACTACATGCCCAAAAAAAGGATATGATATTTATTCATATAACTTTTTTTTAATTAATCAATTTAATTAAAAAAATAAAAAGAGCATAACTATTTTGGAGATAAATCTCAACCACTGATTTGTGTACACTATAAATATTCTAAAATATTTTATGAAAATTAAATTTTTATCATTCATTTAATAATTATTAACAATTAATTAAAAAATTTTGAAATCTTATTTCAAAAATAAATAAACATATCCACATAAAAATACTTATCCACAAAAAAATAAATAAATTATATGATAAAAATATAATTAACTTGAAAATGCTTTTAAAATGAAAATAATTAGTAAAAAAATGTAAAAAAATATTATGAAAATTCTCTTTAATTGCTAAAGTATTATTAAAGCAATTCTCCAATAAAAAGTTACTAATTCAAAACTTCATCATTTTTGTTTAAAAAAATCTAGAAAATTTTCTTAATTAAAAAAAAATAAGATCATCAAGTCACCAAAAACACCATATATACTTTTGATTAACTTAGTAACTCTCAAATAATATTATAGAAAGAAAACAGCCCATGCATCATTAACCTAAGGAAAATGCAAGAGCTAACCAGTCTGCCATAGGGCATTAAATCATTGGTTACATACATACTTGATATCCCAATAACACACACGCGGCGCGGTGACTAGATAAATAAAAAATAATAACAATGTGTTATCGGTTTATATGCATGTAACCATGCATTTAATGCTCTATGGCAGGCTGGTTAGCCCTTGCCAAAACTAAGAAAAACATTGAACATACCTCGAATGAAATTAAAGATTCCGCAATAACCTAGGTCAGAAATTTCGCACGGTCTATCGCACAGCTTTTTCTGCTTTGTGAAAACGTGTCAAAGCCATTAAAAATTAAAGTTGAAACGAAATTAAATATAAGGATTCCTTGCAGCCAAAGGAGACTGAGCAATCAGGAAATCATAAAATGAAATCACTCACGAGACTTCTTCGATTTTTTCAATATTCTCTCCTACCTTTTATTTGATAATCCATATCTTCTAGTTCAGGTGGAGAGCCACCTAAAAGAGAAAAGGTTCGGGGAACATTGGAGCGGGTTGTTTTATCGTGCACAGTCTCCGCAAATCGGATGTCTTTTCAGGCCGGAAAATGCCAAAGTAATCCCATAAAACAAATTCTCTCTCTGCCATAAAATTGATTGCTTGACACTATAAACCACAAGTTGTTACCTTGGCTCTCCTGTAAAGAAACGTGCTTGTTCTGGATCAGGAATCCCATAAAACAAATTCTCGCTTTTGTTCCCTGGGCTCCAATCCTTTTGCATTGATACATCAAATCTTTACCAGGAAAATAGAATAAAAAACAGGCACAAAGAAAAAGTAGCCAAAGCAAATTGCAGGGCATCAAGAAAAGAGACCAACGTCATATAGATGCCTGAGAAGAAAGCAACAGTGATCTTACCGAATATCGTACACTTTGAATTACAAGACTGCGGTTCCTTTCAATGAATATGGCGTTCAGGGCCACAGTAAAGAGGAACAGTCTTCAATGGGTGAAACATTTAGGTGAGGGAATACCAGAACAAGGTTTCAAAAACCGTTTAAAAAAATAAAAAATCTACAATTAAGATAAGACTGATAAGACTAATGTTTAAAAATCGAATCAAATCCAGATCCATACTGTCTTGAAACTTCCATTATAAAAATTGGAGCTTAGTGCTTGTTGGGGTGGGAGGGCAATTATTTCATGGAAGATCACGTAAAGCTTTTGACACTTTGGTCCAGCCCTTTCTGCACGAGAGTGGTTCTTGCCTTGGAGTTCAAGGGTGTCGATTATGAAATCGTGGAGAGCGATACTTCGAATGAAATGGACCAGCTTCTGCAGCTGTATAATCCTGCTCTGAGAACGGTGCCGGTGCTGATTCACAATGGGAGGGCCATACCGGAGTCGTTGATAATCTTAGAATATATCGACGAAACCTGGCCATCTAAAGATGGAGTTGATTTCTTGCCTAAAGATGCCTACGATAGGGGTTTGGCTAGGTTTTGGGCCGATTTCATTGATAAAAAGGTATTGTTGTAAAGTTGAATATTATGTTTTATTTAATACGGATTATGTTTTGGTGTTTGGAATTGATTTGCAGTAGTTTTTATCAATGTTTTTGGTGCTTTGTAACGATTAGAGTATTTTTTTGAGTTAGTTTTTAAGAACTTAGTTATATAATTTTTTGTTAGGTTGTGAATTTAGTTGTTTAAAATAAGTTTTTGAATTTACAAATTCAGTATATATATATATATATATATATATATATATATATATATATATATATATATTGCGGATTATTGAACTCAAAATTAAGATACCCATAGATCCTTACTAAATTTTAGACAAAGTTTATTGGGAAAAATGCTAAGAAAAAGAAAAACAACTATTTGAAGGAATTCAGTACAAGTTTAAATATGTCATTCATATTTATGTTAGTAGGGTATTTTACCTCTGTTTCCACAATTTTAGAACTTGTATTTTCTCTTTCCTTCTACTCTTATGTAGTGAGAAAATCTTCTGTCTTTTATAATTGACTTAAAGTTTTTATTCATCAAACTTTTCGAAATATAGATGACACTATTATGATCTTAATGTACTTAGTAAAACCAACTTACTTGTTCACACTAACTTACTTGTTCACAAGTTTAAAGATGATGTTATTATGATCTTGATGTACCTAGTAAAACCAACTTACATGTTCACACTAACATACTTGTTCATAAGTTTATTGATTTCTTCTACAAGTATGACCCTATTAAGTATGGCTTCATCTTTCTTTTTTGCCTGCTAATTTTAATTTCCTCAAAGGTGGCTCTTATTTTCAACCCCTCCTATAAATTTTGAACCTATTCTTATTAAATATAGCCTTTTTCTTTCTTTTTGTCCACCAATTTTAACTTCCCAAAAATGATTCCTCCTCTCAACCCCTCCTACTAAAAGCTGCTATGAAGATTAATCCTAGATCTCGCATAAATTAGGACTGACAGTTACTAATTCACCATATCATTAAAAAACACTGAACCCTAAACACCCATATTAAATATTATCTAAACCCTACGCACCATATTAAATATTATCTTAATACACCATGTCAACCCTAACATGTTAGTTCATAGTTCTGCTTATTTCTATGCATAAGACCTTTAAAAATCCAAAAAATGGAAAAGTTTGCTTTGAAAATCTTCTTCCACTGAGGTTGTAAAGAGCAATCGATAAACCCTTTCATGGGTGAATTTATTACAGGTCTCATAAAAACGATATCACTGTTTTCAATCTTTTTATTGTGGGTGTTTTGGAGGGTTTCTACCATTAAGGTTATCCGATGAGTTTGCTGTTGAATGATTTCAGGTTCTTTCCATCATCGGTGGCATTGTGAAAACAAAAGGCGAGGAACAGGAAAAAGCAAAGGTCAAATTGGTGGAAGAATTCATACGACTGGACAATACGCTCGCCACTATCTCTCTGGGACAACCCTTCTTCTCTGGAGATCACATAGGGTTCGTTGATATCGTGCTTGCACCCTATGTATCCTGGCTGCGGGCAGCCGAATGCCTTGTAAATTTGAAGCTCCCTGATACTTCCAAATGCCCTCACATGAACGAGTGGATGGAGAAAATATACGAACAACCCAGTGTACAGAAAGCACTTCCCCAACCTGACAGGTTGCTGGAATATGCCAGAGGCCTCCGGAAACGCAACTTCGGTGATTAAAAACACTTTACATTGGTTCATGTTTCATCTAATTCTCTCCTGTAAATACATGTAACTATGTCCTCGGTTTAGTCTGAGTTGATACAGCAGTTTGTTTATCAGTGCAAAGTTTAGTCTATATCTAGCTTGAAGTTTTATGAGCATCTTTGTCAGGTCTCAACCTTCCTTGAATTTGTTAATTCATAGAAAAGTTAAGCTACATATACAGTCAATTTATTAAATCTCTAGGCACTAGAGTATGTGTTTTGACCTACAAAACCACCACATTATCCTAAATAAATTCTTAGATTTTGTCAATGGCTAAAATATGATAAACCACCTTATTGTATGTGACTCCTACAATGTAAATAAGTTTCCACTGAATTTTATCGATGGCTACAGCATGTTAAACCACCTTATTACCAGCAAAAGTTGGGATTTGCTTGAGGTATATATGCTGGGTCATGTTAAGAAAAATAATAGTAAGTAGATTCCAGTTAAATGAGATAAAAATAGTACTTAGATTTAATCTAAATAAGATAGATAGTGACACTATTATTAGATTAAAAATAAGTGGCAGCGATAATAAGATTAGCATGGATTCGGCATGTACGGAGGAATTAAAGTTTTAAAATTCTTGAAATTTTGTTAAATCACTTGATTTTTCTCTCAATAATTTTAAAATTTTAAAGTTAAAAGTAAAATGTAATTAGCTTAGTTGTTTTATGTGTGTATATTATGTTCATAATATATTAATTTATTTATGTATATGTGTTTCTATGCTACATGTTAAATCCATTTGAATATCCAGAAAATTATACAAATAGTTTATATTGAGTTACATAATATTAAAATGTTTTGAGCATAATAATTTGTATTTTTTTATTGTTTTTATTTAATAGCTTTAAATAATAATGAAAAGAAGTTTATTTAAAATATATTAAACATTGAAATATAGTTGACATTGAAATTTTTTTATTGCTTATTTGTTAGCCCTTATATTAAGTATTGAATGTATATATATATTTTTTAATTAATAATATGTTAAATTTTACATGTCAATTTCATATCAAGTATTGGAGGAATGACACATCTCTTTGTATATATATAAAGTTTATTGAGTCTACAAGCCTTATACTCTTTGTATATGTATGTTTAGGTTAGCTATAGAAATCTTGTAATTAAAAAAATAAATACAAGTTGGATTTAGAATTAAAAAGTTATTTTAAGTTTTCTTTAAAGTAAATTTAAATTTATACTTTTGAATTAAAGTGAGATAAAAAGGATCGTTAACTTTACAATATGTTAATTATGTTAATAGACATGTCTATTTCGAAATAGGGCTTCTAAAATTTTAATTTAATTATTGGTACTATATTTAATACCAAAAATAACAATCCCTTCCACACACGGAAGGACTCTCTTCAGTACTTTCCAATGACATTCAAGAGGCTTGGCCATGAACTAACTTAGGAAGTTGACCAAATATGCTATGTCTACCTTGGTTGTGATGAGATACTTTAGACTTCCCACCCCTGATAATACAATGTACCATCCACCTCTCTTGTCCCATCATCATTGTAGAGTTTCACATATAAAGGTATTGATATTTCCATACATTGATTTATTTTGAACATGTTGAGTAGCTCTCTTCTATATTTATTCTATGTAACCAAAGCTTAACCAACTTTTCTCCATATTTAAATACCTAAGCTAAAATGTAATTCATGAAGGCCTTTGACTTTTAAAAACTGGTGACAATTGTCTTTTAATATCATCAATCACTTAGAAGCATTGTCTGCTATAATAATATCATCAACATACAAAGAAATCATAGAAACAAGTCCCTTTTGATATGACTTCATATACAAGTTAGGGTAACTCTTGCTTTCACAAAAACTTTCTAAAGAAAGAATGAGTCAATCTCTACATACCAAGATATTGGCGCTTGTTTTAATCCAGATATTTTTTTCTTTAATTTGCAAATAAGATGCTTTTGGCCCTTTTTTATGAATCCTTCTTGCTGAACAAGATATACTTCTTCTTTTATTTCCTCATTCATAAAAGCATATTTAACATCTAGCTAATGTAGTTTTGATTTTTATTTTATAGCTAATGCAACCATTATTCTATTGTGTTTAGCTTAGCTACAGGTTCTAGGCTCAAGTTCTAAGCTACAGGTTCTTTATTATTATTAGCTTTTTTAAAATTCAAAGGTTCTACGTCATTCATTACTTTAATCATTAAGGAAAAATCTTTAAATGTTACTAATGGTTGTGTTTAACGTGATAACATCCTTGGTGCTTCATTAGTTTCATCTCTTCTCCCACTTTGTGGTGAATCATCTTTTCCTCTTGGTGTGTTGTGGCTACTAGAAGTGTCCATGTCACTAGATTCTTTCTCCTCTTTCTATTTTTGCTTAACATCTACTTCTTTTTCTTTGATATCAACATACTCATAAGGAATATTCCATGCATCATAACTATCCTCCTTATGGCTTTCATCTACATGCTCATGAAATAACACATTGCGCCTTGCAAAAACTTTATGTGTGTGTGGATCAAATAAATTGTATGCTTTATGATCAGAACAGTAATCAATGAAAATACACTTGATATGTATTGCATCAACTTTTCTCCTATATTCTTCTAGAACATGAGAAAATGCTTTTCTTCCAAATATTCTTAAATGGCTTAGTGTTGGTTTATAACCATAAATAGCTTCAAAAGGAGTCATTTGATATAAACTTTTAGTTGGACTTCCATTTTCAGATAAACTATAGTGCTAACAGCATCAACCCAAAAGGCACTAGTAAGGTTTTTATCTTTTAATATGCTCAGTGCACATTCTACTAAGGTTTTGTTCTTCCTTTTAGTGACTACATTCTACTGTGGAGTATGTGGTATCCTATATTGTTGTATAATTCAATCCATGGGATTTCTAATACTTGATGAATTCACTTGAAGCATACTATCCCCTTTGATCTGATCAGAGGATATTGATGTATTTTCTTGATTGCTTTTCAACTAAAATTTTGAACTCTTTAAAGTATTCAAATACATCACTTTTATTTATTATGAAATAAATCTATGTATATTCTATGCAATTATCAATAAAGATCAAGAAATAATATGCTCTGCTTAATGATCTTGTCTTTATAGGACCACACAAATTTGTATGCAAAAGTTCAAGAATATCCCTTTGCCTTATAACTATATGAGTAAGGAACTCTTCCCTAATGCACACCCTTCACATGAAAAATATTTATTTGGAATAAATTGAAGTCCTTCTACCATTCCTCGTTTTTGAAGTAGCAACAAATGTTGATAATTAATGTGACCATACCTTTGGTATCAAAGAACTTATTTTTTCATAGTTTTTTATACCAACTTTTGATGACTTTTTCTTGTCACATTAAGCATATATAAACCTCGAACTCTAACTCTTATAGCAATATTCTTGAAGTGATCTTGCATATCTTTCACAACACTATGAATTTACAAATTCTACCTTCAAACCTTGATCTGTTATGGTAGAAATTGAGATTATATTATTCTTAATACCATGCACATACATCACATTGTGAATTTTTTTAACACAACCATTTTTTTATGCCACATATACATCATCATAACCTTTAATTTGGTGTAAATGGTCATCCCAACGATATATATTTGCACCATTATTAGTTTCATGAAAATTTTCAAATGATTGCTTATTACAAGATATATGGGTGGAGGCTGCATACTCAATAAACCAAGTATTTGAATCATCTATTTCATCATGCAGTGGATCCTAAGAAAGAAACAATCTAATATTTTTGAAATTGACATTCATTGTTTCTCCTCTATTAGCAAAATGGCCAATGTGTCTTAAATTTCTATGTTTGGACTCATGACACTTTCTTGTTATGCAATCTCTAAAATTAATTCCAAACTTACCACAATAATGACATGTAACTCTAACAACAACCTTTGGAGATGTTATACCTTGTTGTGGATTTGAAAATGGTGGCTTTAAAAATAATGGTTTCCATGTGGTGTATTTCCTCCTTTATTGCCTTCCCATAGCTTTCCTTTGGAAAGTTGTTTCCTTTTTGCCATCAACTCTAGATCAGAACATTGAGGTCTAAGGTTCTATTACCTTTCTTCCTTCTACATGAGTATACCTTCCAACTCATAAATAGTGGGAACCTTCTCCCTTGCTACAAGGCTTGTGATAAACATCTAATACTCATTTAGCATTCCATTTGATGCTCATATATAATTATAAATGACCTTTGTAAAAATTAGTATTAGTAAGATCGTTATTATTTCTAAGCTCAAGATGGATGTATGAGTACAAGAATATTTCAATGTCCACCTCAAATAATATAATTTTATACCAATTTCCTATAAAGAATATATATAGAGAGAACTCTTATTTTATTTAGAAAATTTCTACTTTCATATAATTGAGATGTATAATAAGTTGAATGCTTAGTATGAAAATGATACATGTTATATAAAAGAATTATTATTAATACAAAATAATTTCAATGTCCATGTTAGATAAATATTTTGTATTATATATATATATATATATATATATATATATATATATATATAGTATATATATATATATATATATATATATATATATAGATATAGATATAGATATATAGTTTAGTGCTCTCCTCAAGGCCCTTATTGGAAAGGCACTTTGGTACAACCCTGTATGATGAAAATATTTTGTGCTCAGGGCCTAGTTAACATGGAATTAAAAAAACATATATCAATAACTAAAAAATATTTTAAAATCTGCCATATATATAATATTTCAATGTTCATATTAAATGAAATATTTATACCAACTTTGCATAGAAAGCTATGTGCAATTCCTTCAATGTTTCATACGTATTTGATATGTAGCATTTATTAATGTTAATAATTAAAAATAATAATTTAAACCATAAACTAGTTCAGCCATATAAAGTAAATGGTTGGTAAATGACCATAGGTATCAATCCATGATAAGTGTCAAAACACTTATCCCATGATAGATTTCACATTCCCATAATTAAAAACAAAATCATAAAAATTAACTAAATTATAATGTTATTTTCAATTATCATTATTAAATCATAAAAATAATTAATATGAGTTAAGAATATATATATTTTAAAAAACATGTGCAATATGTTTAATCATGGAGATCCACCCCATTTATCATGGAAATTCTTAACTTGTAAATATCTTTTGTTACAATACCATATATCAATATCATGGCTTACAAGTACCATATGCCTAATACATATTGATATGGCATTTTCTTTAATTTATTAACTTGAGATAAATTAATTAAAATAGCATAAGTAACTTGGAGATCAATATTAACCTTTTATCTATGAATACTACTCTGAATATTCATGCATATTCCATGGAGGTTAAATCTCTACCATCCACCTAATAATCATTGATAATTAAAATAAAATTTTGGAAGGTCTATTTTGAAATAGACATGCTTATCAGTGCAATAAAATATTTTAATTTCTACATTAAGAAAAATATTTCAATATCATATTTATATACAAGTTTGACACATCTTGCCCGTGGGTCATAGAATAAATGGCGATGGTGTGTACAGTTAACTCACTCTACAATATGAAGGTCACTAGTTCGAAACTCCATGGGCAAAAAATCCATCCATGTTAAGGAAGGGTGTGGCCCGGGATGGGTGTGATCCTCGAATTATTCCTATTAAAATATATTTAGGTTGATTTATGTAAATATGTAGCTATTTACTTTCTATTTTTTATTTTTTTTTAAAGTAACGTTGTTAATCATTTAAGATGGGCATGTTTTGATGTTGCACAATAAAATAATTGAAAGTACAAAATTTATTGTGAAGTAAAATGGCACTCTTTACTCCTAGTATGGAAGATATATGAGTCATTCAATGCTTAATATGAAGTTGACAAATATTATTTAAAAAATGTGTTTAAATATAAACATATTTCAATGTGGGATATCATGCAAATATTTCTATATCTATATGAAGTAAAATATTTTAATATCAACTCTAAACATATGAAAACAATTGAAAATTAAAAAATTATATTCAAAACATTTTAATAATGTGTTGCTCAATATGAAGTAGATGTATAATTTGTTATATACTTAATATGGATATGACATGTGACACAAACATATATTTAAATAAATTGAAATTATTATGATTAAATTTTTTTAAGTGTTTTACCCATAATGAGTGTATTCATTTTGTCTTCAACATGGAGTTAACATGTATAGAGAGAGAGAGAAAATGTGGAATGAATCATCTTGAATTACGTTTAAAATGAGATATTAGTATGCATACGAGACATGCATATGATAGCTACATATGCATGCATTGCATATACTACACTAGTATACAAATGATATTGAAAATGTCTAAGTATAAGGTAATGAATTGATTTGTGAAGTAAATATCTAACTCCTTTAGAGTATGATGAATATATCGAGTAAGGTACTTAATATGTATACCACCACTATAATATATAGGTAATAAATGAATTAATAATAAAATTAGATATACAAGATTGTGAGTTAAATTAATTTTATAAATAAATTAAATTTATAAAAGAATAAGAATTAAATTAAAAATATTTTAATAAAAGTATAAAATTAAATTAAACTATACCAATAAAAGTTAAATTAAAAACTTAATAAAAGTATAAGTTAAACAAATAAGAATTAAATTAAAATCTTAATAAAAGTATAAGTTAATTTTACTAAAGTTCTTTTTTAAAGGTTGAAACTTGTGAATAATTCATGAATTAAAGTTAGAAACCCATGTATATTATTCAGTTCCCATATAAAATTTGTCTACCTCTTCAGAACCCGAGAGAAACTAGATGGCTATTCTAGGTTTCTATGTGCCGAAAGGTAAAGGATATGGAAGGCCTCATGGGAGGCTGAGATGGTGGTGTGAGAGGATATAAGGAGAAGGAATAACACATAGAAAGGGGGAGAGTTTTGGGGTTATTACACAGACAAAGGAGGAATTTCCAATAGAGCCACAAACAAAGAGTGAAGATCGAGTCTTGATTTTTCTTAGAGCTTTGGGCATAGGGGCCAGAAGACATTTTGAAGTCTTCTATATCTGGGAATCGGATAGGTTGATCCCAGATAGGATGGGAGGACAAGATCAGTTGGTAACGGAAGTGGGAGCATCAACAGACAGAAACACCTTCAAACGAGAGTTTTAGGTAAGTACTCACCAATGAATTGGTAAGTACTCACTGTCTAGTTTCTGAGCATTA
Organism: Pinus taeda; assembly: GCA_000404065.3. Taxonomy (NCBI): domain Eukaryota; kingdom Viridiplantae; phylum Streptophyta; class Pinopsida; order Pinales; family Pinaceae; genus Pinus; species Pinus taeda. The sequence goes on from APFE030570640.1 coordinate 43,468, forward strand.
AGTTTGCTCAAATTTGCTAATTTCTAAATTCAGGGCTTCAAAGAGAGTTGGATCTCTATCAATCAGATGAAGGATCAAATTTCTTGAGGTGAAAAAAAAAAAGAGAATTAAAAAGCTTGAGGAAAGATTTGCACCTAAAAGATTTGTTCACTATCAATGCTCCCAAGTTAAGATGAAACTATAAGAAATTAAGATGTTTACATAGGTGGTTGAAACATTTCAATGGCATGCAAATTAGGGAGATGTGTGAGTCTATACATGCTCAACATGCAGTTAACATATCATGTGTGTGTGTTTTGACATATTATATGTGTGTGAATTAGGATACATCATCTAACTCCACATCTATTATGTTGTGATAAAACTTCAAACATTTAAGGTAAAACCATTTTTTAGAGTGCAAAAATTGTAAAAAAGATTACAATTCTAGGGATTTGATCCCTCCCAATACATGATATATTTAGAATTAAAACAAATTTACTATAATATTATATACCTCTAAATATATGATATATCTAAAATTAAAATCAACATAGATCTATCTTAATTCGAGACCTACAAGTTTAGAGGAGTCAAACCTCTCAAGTTGCAAACTTCTTTTTGAGTACAAAACTTGAGAAAATGTTTGCACTTTGGGACATTTGATTCCTCTTGACTCTTTGTAGATATGAAGTTAAGATGAACCTTATCAATTTTGAGCAATACTAATAAAATGTTTTAGTTATATATATATATATATGACATTGAAATGTTTTATTTATTATTCATATTTTCAATATTAAAATGTTTATATGCTCTCTCATACACATATATCTCTCGTATTTCCCCGCATATATAATTGATACTAAAATATTTTTTAAAGTGTCCCTCAAAATATATATAATTTTAGTACATATAAATATATATAAATTTTTAACTAAAATAATAATAATATTAAAAAAAAATTGCTTATTTATTATTTTATGTATTATGTTTTTTTTAATACGATGTCTCCCATAAATTCCGCATATAAAGAAAAATTATCTCTATACCATTAATTAAATCGCTTTTATGTCAATTATAATAAACTATATCAATAAGACAATATAATCAAACATTAACATTGTTAAAATAGAGGGAAAAAAATATTATTAATCTATGTAAGAATAGATATTGCATTTATCGCATATTCTTATATAATAATAATCAATTTTGTTGAGTTTATCTTTCACTTATTTCCATATTATCAATTTAATTAAAAAAAATAAAAACATTATATTTAAATTTATTCAAATTCATTTTGAATTTTCTTTGTTTCTGATTGGAATAGAAAATATATCTTTTATTTCAAGATGGTTGCATAAGCATTGGAAAATGCATCTTCTGCTTTATTAGTCATTGTAGTGGATATTCGCATTGCTTTGTATCATTTCATTTAACATGCTTAAATTGACATTATTTATGGTTGATGTTGACATTTCCTATAAGAATGATGTATGTGGTCTCTTTTACATCCAGGGGATGAGCCTAGGTATTGCAACAATAATGTTGCAACTCCCAGGGCTATCAGCTTTACTTATACCCCCGGGGTTCGTACAAACTTAGAGGTGACAGTGGTATATGCACAAGTAAAAGTGAAGGTATTGCCTGTCGTCACTGCTCATCTAGCAAGAGACCCTAGGGGTTCCAAGCCAGAATTCTATAGGGTTAGAAGAAGCTTAACTCTTTGATGGAAGAAGAGCAAATCTATCATAAGGGAGAGCTACTTCTACTGCTTTATTGAATAAAACAACATGTAATGAAAAACCACACCATACCCTAATTAACCAATTAAATAGCTATGCTAAGCAAAATTTCTAAATTAATCACTAACCTAATGTTTCTGTCTAAGTTACAGAAGCAAAGAGCATTAAACTATACTAAGGTGTAAGCAAAGAAACTTAAGCTAAATCAGGTTTTAAGCGGAAGAGCAATCGGAGGTCGAAATTAGTGAAAGGAGGACGTAAGGACGTAGTAGCGCATAGGGACTGTTGGATCGATCAACGAGAAAAGGATGGACGGTGGAGTCTTATAACGGGGGCTTAAGTGAATAAATGGATGAACAAGGTTAATGAAGCAGATGAACGGTGGAGATCGTTATCGCGAGGAATTAAGTGAAGAGATGGGGGGACATGGTAGCAAAGCGATGAACAGCTAAGATCTTATCACACGGATTAAGTGAAGAGATGGGCAGATAGGGTGAACGCACAGGATGAATGGCTGAGGTCTTATCGCGGAGGTTAAGTCAAGAGATGGATAGACAGGGTAACAAAGCGATGAATGGATGAGATCTTATGGCGTGGATTAAGTCAAGAGATGGACGGTAGAGATCGTATTGCGGGAAAAAGAAACGTGCAGAAATGATGGAGCAGGTTTCTAAGGTGGTAAGTAGTTTCTCGTGTGCCCTCAAGGCCGTAAGCGGAATTATGAAATTTCACGCGATTAGCTGTACTACGCAACATGTAGCATGAGAAAACTACTTTTCTCACGTGCTCTCGGGTGGATAATGGTCGTGCAATAATCCGCGTGAGATTGCGTGATAGCCGTTGGATCAGGCGGGGCTAATCAACAGTGGAGATCAGCCAAGCTAGTTAGTGATTAGGTGAAGCGATAGCCATCGGATTAAGTGAGGCAGATTGACGATGGGGGTTTTGAAGTGCATGAAGTGTTGAGGTGATGTGATAGCCATTGGATCAAAAGAGGCAAATCGACGGTGGGGACTTAAAGCACATAAAGTAAGTGGCAGTTGGAAAAACTAATGGATCAAACAGTGATTGGGAAGGTTTGTTGCAAATTAGACGATGAGGAAATGATGCATGAAGAACATGTCGAAGGAGGTTTCAAAGGAAAATGACTTAAAAACATAGTGAGGGTGAACGAGTAACTGCATTGAAGGACAAACTCCATATCTCATGCGAGAACCAGAAACCTGTGTTTTTGGGGTTACTGAAGGGTCTCTTCCTCAAGTCATGGTCCCAGAGGGAGGAGATGAGGCTGAGACACCTGCACACAACCTTATGGTGATATTTTTCTCCTAACTAACCTGTGAAATGAAAGAAGGCACAAATGAAAGTAAACTGAAGCACAACACAGATGAACAAAACGAGAAAGCTATTTAAACAAATGAACAAGTAAACTAGAAAGCTACTTAAGCAAATAAACAGAACCATGAAGCTATTTAAACAAATGAACAGAACCAGAAATCTATGCTAGCATATATGTACAATAAAGAGGAGATTTGGCTGCTCGGGTCAAGCCCTAACCCAAGATCTTTAGCTCTCTGAGTTAACTCAGAGTTGGCTTAAAACATAACTCATTCTCATTTTGAAAACCATGGATTATAGAAGAATTGTGACAAGTCTCTTGCAGCTCAGAAATAAAGTAAAGTTTTACAATAGAAGTCTGAATCCTACTGAGGTCCTAAGCCTCTCTATTTATACATCTGAAGTCTCTAACGACTTCCTTCCCATTAGGGAGTCTTGGCCTCCAACTTAAGAAAAACTGGTTTTGTGTCACTTTCACTTGCTCGACTGTCTTCTAGTCTTCAAGTGATGGTTGTTTGCACTTCGAGCTGGTGGAGGAATATTCGAATGGAGGGGTAGTAAATGAGGAGGATTTAGCTCCTATAATTACTCTCCCTTGTCCCATTCGATTTTTGACCAAGTTATTTGCCATAGTTCCTTGTTTTTATCCTTTATGCCTGCATTTTTCCTTGCTTTTATCCTTTATTCCTACATTACATGCACATTACACCACAAAGCAAAATACCCAACTCAAACTCATCTCATAAAAAAAATATAATAAAAAAGTATGCAATAAGTTGTGAGAATAATTGGTTTGACTAAGATAGGAGGTGAATTAAGGCCAATTAAGGCCCATATAATTATCCAATGATGAGGCTCATCATCACCCCCTACTGAAAGTGTTGCTCATCCTCTGAGCAACTTAGTCAATGTCCATGTCCTTCATGGCTCTGGTAGCCTCTCTGACATCCCATGCTTCTGTTGTGGTCTCTTCTTCTTGTTTATAGAAGCCTTCTTTCTTTTCTACTTCTTCCCTCTACCTCTTTTCCTCTTCTTCTTTTCTCCCTTCTAGCATCCCTAAGAGTAGTGGTGGACTGAGTTTTAGGCCTGTCCAACTGACCTTCAACCTTTGCATTGATTTCTTATACATAGGTGTCCTCTTGAGTGCCTCTCTCAGCCTTTGAGGGGAGTGATATTCTTTGATCTTCAAGTTGTGTGGCAGTGTTTTCCATCTCTTTTAGCAGGCATGTATATTATGATTTCTTAGCAGCCTAAACATATCCTCAAAATGTGAAATTTCTTGCTCTTGGTCAGCAAGACATCTAAGTTCCAATTGAGGATCATTTGCAATTAGATTATGGGTGTTGATTAGGGCCATGGGATTTGATTGTCCAGCTTTGATGAAAAGAGGTTCATTTTGCTCTCTAGCCAATATTCTTTTCATCTCTACAGCCATTGACTCTTCATGGTTCATCGATGATGTCAAAGCCATTAATTGTAGATCTCCTAGCTCTACGTTAGGATCCCAAATATTCATGTCTGTGAGGGCCATGTTGTGAAAGTAAAACTTAGCCATTTTGGCCTTATCCTCTAGTGCACTTTGGTCGCAAAGATCAATAAACTGCCTGCATTCCTGAAATGGCATGGTGCCCCTTTGTGCTAGTGTTTTAATCTGAAATTGCATCCATTGTTCTCTGAGGTAAGGAGCATAAGATTAGCTAGTATCCTACACTGGATGGCCTCCAAGGAGAGGCTGGCCATACATGCTAGCTAATTTTCCTTTTCCTACAGCCGTCCTCTCTGTTTTTCTTATCTTATTCCTTTTGTTGTTCTTTCTTATCTCCATCAGCTTCTTCCTTTGTTTCCTCCTCTGTTTCAGCATCATCCTCCTTGTGTTTTATTTCATCATGTTCCTCTATATTAGTTTCTTCTTCATCCATCTCATCCCCATCTAGCTCTGTATCTTCTTTTTCTTGTTTTTCCTCCTTCTCACTAACAGAAGGACTAACATCATAGGTGAGGGTTTTGATGTCATCCTCTGCTGGTAAGTCTCTAAAGACTGACCATGTTATAGGGATCCTGAGGGTTTGGAGGGAATCCTTAATGAGGATCCTGATCAACCCATGGTGAGCCAACTATTGGGAATTCCCTTCCTTTACTTTGTTCTTAGAGTCTATGAGTGTTTGCATCAAGAAATAGGGTATGTTGAGTCTTTGGTGAACTATTGTTTCTACCCCAAGTCTTAATTCTTCAAGCATTCTCAAATGGTTTCCATAACAATATCGTATCTATGGACTCTTGCATTCTCTTTTGACTTATTAAAGAATTTCCTTTTTGCCACCTTTTCACTTATAAACCAACTACGTCTTAACCTTTACAACTTTTGATCAAATGATGCATATGAGTGAGTGAGTGGGATACTTACCTGTGGTCTTGATGCCACGTTGCAGTTGTCAAAGATCAGAGGTGTTGATGATGGTCATTCTTCTTCCTCCTCTATTGTCTGCTGATGGTTTATTAGCTTTTGCACGTGTCTGCCACTGAAGATCTGATGTTGTTGTTGCTGCTGTGGAGCTCCTAGATATGATGTTGCTACTGTTAATATGGAGCTCTTGGATTACCACTTGGCAGTGTTTGGTGTCTCCTTTGGAATTTCTTGATCATGTTGTTAGCTGGTGTTGTGAGGATGTTGTAATGAATGGACAAAGGGAGTAGGAGTGTGTGTGGATGCAGGGATTATGGTAGTGGTTGAGGTGATTGGTTAGATCATGTCTAGTATGAATTTTGGGGACCTAAGCAATATACCATTCAGGGGATCCTATAGAAAACACAATCTTTACCTGAATTGAAGCAATGAAGTGAAAAACAATAGAATTGATGGAGGGATGCATGGTAAGCAGTGGAGGAGATGAATATATGTGAGGCAGGGTTCCCTTTGGATCTTCTCTTTGCTCCCTAATTATCTTTCTCACCCACCTGCAAATAACAATTATGTTTTTTACTTTTATTATTATATATATTTTTTTCAAAAAAAACCACCTAGGCTACCTCAGACATGTTTTCACCCTAGATATCTGCCTTGGGCGCCTCAAGGAAGGTTTCCACCCAGGGATCTTCTTATCCTTTTCATTTTTCTCATCATTGGGCCACCTAATGATGTTTTCAACCCAAAGATGGGACTCAAGCGCCTCATGGAGGTTTTCACCTGGATCCTTATTTTTTCTTTTTTAGTGCCCTGATGAAGGAGGAGCTGGAACTTGATGTACCATCATCACTGTCTTATTGATACTATTAATGAACTCTTGTTTTGATAAAGGCCTCTTGTACATTTTCAATAGGTGTCCATTACCTAGCAATGGAATGAATTCTCCATCTATAGTTCTGATTTGCACTGAACCAATGTCATGGCAACTTTCCACCATATAAGGTCTGAGCCATCTTGTCCTTATCTTGCCCTTGAAGTCTTTATACCTTGAACCATATAACAATGCCCAGTCTCCCTCTTGAAATTGCTTCTCCTTGATATGTTTGTCATGCTAAATCTTCCTCTGAAGCTAAACTATCTCTATATGTAGGAGGGCCTACATTCTAAATTCATCCAAGCCATTCAAATGTAACAATATTTCTTTCTATGCATGACTGAGATCCAAATATAGTTGGGCTGCCATCCTCAATGTGTTATATTTAAACTCAATCGACAACAAAGTCTTTTTCCCATAGACTAGCTCATAGGGTGTAAACGCAGTGGTGGTCTTCCATTTTGTATTATAGGCCCAGGTGGCCTCAACTAATCTCTCTGCCCAATCCTTCTTGTTGTTGCTCACTATCTTGGTTAAGATGTTCTCCAGTGCCCTGTTGGTCACCTCCACTTTTCCATTAGCTTGTGGATGATAAGGAGTGGAGATCCTATCCTTGATTTTGTGATCGCTGAGTAGTTCTTCAATCATGCTGGAGTTAAACTGGCTACCTTGGTCTATGACTAGCTCTCTAGGGTACCCAAATTTGTAGAATATACTCCCTTAGGAACTCAACCACCTTCACTTCTGTTGCTGCCTTAATTGCCTTGGTTTCAGCCCACTTAGTCAAATAATCAGTGCACACAATAATGTGTTGCTTTTGCTTTGAAGGAGGGTTCATAGGCCCAATGAAGTCCATGCCCCACTTGTCAAATGGCTCGAAAGTCACTTGAGGTTGTAGGGGAATTTCATCTCTTAAAGTAGGATTTCCCATCCTCTGCCACCGATCACACTAACTAATGTACTTTTTCACATCTTGATGAAGAGGAGGCCAATAATAACCTGCTTTCAACACTTTTAATATTGTCCTCTTTACTACAAAGTGACCTCCACAAGGCCCATCATGACAGGTCAGGAGGATGTCAAAGACTTCCTCTTCCCTTACACACCTTCTTAAAATTTTATCTAGGCCAAGTTTGAACAGATTGCCCCCAATCCAAGTAAAGGGGGCACTTTTGGTGAGTATCTTACTCTTTTCTTTGGAGGGCAAGTTTGGTGGGAACTGTGTTGATATCAAATAGTTTGATATATCAGCAAACCATGGGGAGAGAACTAAAATAGAAAACAAATGCTCATCTGGTAACTGGTCATCCACCATTCCTTCTTCACCTGTAGGCAGATTCATTCTAGATAGAAAGTCAACAACAACATTTTCCTTACCAGGCTTATCAACAATAGTTAGATCAAACTGTTGTAACAAAAGCAACCATCTTATAATTCTAGCATTCACATCTGGTTTTTTCATTAAATATTTGATTGCAGCATGATCAGTATGTACAAATATTTGATAGCCTGTAATGTAATGCCTAAATTTGTTCAATGAATGCACAATAGCCAGGAGTTCCTTTTTGGTCACAGTATAGTGTAGCTCAACCTTTAACAGGTTCTTACTGGTAAAATAGACGGCATAGGGAAATTTCTCCTCTTCCTGACCTAAGGTTGATCCTATGGCTTTGTGTGAGGCATCAGCATGAATGTGAAAAGGGAGGGCCCAGTTTGGGCCTCTAAGGATTGGTGCAATGGTTAACTTACCCTTTAGAATGTCTAAGGCCTCTTGATAGCTCTTTGACCATAGAAACTCAAAATCTTTGGCCAACAACCCAAACAAAGGAGAGGCCAACTTGCTGAAGTCCTTTATGAACCTTCCGTAGTATCCAGCTAACTCTAAGAAACTCCTAACATCTCTCTACTTTTGTAGAGGTGGGACCCTTTGGATGATTGCTATTTTGTTTGGGTCCACCTGCAGTCCTTGCTGAGATATTGAATGACCTAGTACAATCCCTTCAGTCATTAAGAATTCACATTTTTTTGGACTGAGAGATAGGTTCATTTCAATGCATTTGTGTAATACTTTGCCTAGGTTAGTCAAGGCTTCTTGAAAATCATAGCCATAAGGTGTAAATTCATCCATATATATTTCCACTGCATCATGTACTAATTCAGCAAAATTACTCAAGACTGCTCTCTGGAAAGTGGCAGGAGCGTTGCATAGTCTGAAAGGAAGGACCCTATAGGAAAAAGTACCCCAAGGATAGGTGAATGTGGTCTTATCCTGGTCTTCCAGGCAGATTTAGATTTGGTTGTACCCACTGAATCAATCTAGAAATGAAAAAAACTTCTTCCCTGCCAGGCCATCTAGCACTTGGTCAATGAAGGGTAGGGGAAAATGATTCTTCTTTGTGGCTTTGTTCAACTCCCTATAATCAACACAAATCCTCCACTTACCATTTTTCTTGGGAACTAACACTATGTCTTTAAGAGCTAGATTCATCCTCCTTTATGGTTGTCTGACTGGCTTGCAACCTTCTTTGATTTATATGTGGTGAGTACACACTGAGGAGTGTACTCCCTTCATTTCCTTATAACTCTAAGCGAAAGCTTCTAGGTTCTCTCTCAACATGTTGCATAGCTTTTCCTCTTATAAAGCAAAAAGAGATGGATTAATTTTCAAAGTTTTCTTTGGGCCAAATTCTATGGTTTTGACACGGAATGGTTTGGAACTAGCCAAGCATAAGTCAATTGGATGATTGTTCTGGGTTTCCCTTACTTCTTCTTCTAATGGTAGTGAACTAGGAGTTGGACTTTGGAGTAGGTGTTCAATTAATTCATCCTCATCTTGTTGTCCTCCTCCTATGATTGCTTCAAAAGCATAAAGTTGGATAGAATAAACCTCATCTTCTTCCTCCTCCTCCAACCATAAAGGTAAATCATGCTCTAGGGTAGGTTGAGCAGGAGGGTATAGGACCAACTTTTTAGACATATGCCCATTCTTGATGATCATATTCCCAGCTCTGCAGCTAATGTAAGCATCAGTTGTGGCCAACCATGGCCTCCCAAGGATGAGAGGGTAACCAATAAGCTTAGCCTTAGGCTGGAGGACTAGGAAATCTGCAGGGTACTTCCAGGAGTCAATGGAGACCATCACATCCTCCACAATTCCCTCAGGGGTGACTATGGAACAGTATGCAAGTTGCAGAATTGTTGTGGTCTTCTTCAATGACCCTTGGAGGTTGAGCTTGAGCATGGTGTCCTTGGTCATCACATTAATGGCAGCCCCAAGATCAATCATAGTGTGTGGGACAATGGTGCAATTGATGTGCACTTCTACTACAGGGCTACCAGGGTCCAAATATTTTGGACATATTACCTGCCCCAGCATTAAGTCAGACAACTACCCAATGACATTAATGGTGGGGGCATCCTTTTTTCTTCTTCCTAGATGCTTGAAGCACTTCTCCTTAATCAAATTATTGTAAATGGGAACATCTTTAATTTCCTGGAGAAGGGAAATCTTTACACATATATTTTTCAATTCTCCCAGAAGTTCAGTTTCTTCTAGGGCAGGCTAGAGTGGTTGGGTTAATATTTTAGGAAAGGGTGGGTTTACTTTAAGGTTTCTTTCCTCTCTTTCTTCCTCAACCTCCCTATGTGGAGAGGGAGGTTGTTTATCAGGGAGAATTCTCTAAGATCTTAGGTTGATCTCCTGGATTTCTACAACATAAGTTGGGTATGATGTCTCTCCATTGTATACTTGCTGACCCTGCCTATTGTTTTGGTTTGAATTTGGTTGGGTAGGCATCTAAGGTTGCTTAGGTGGAGGAGAGTGCAGGAGTTGTGGTTGGGTAGGTGGTGGGGGAAATAGGGTTGGACCATTGTTGAATTGGGGCCTCCACCCCTGGTGTGGGGTATTCCACTGACGTTGTGGCTGAACATAAGGTTGAAATGACTAGCTGGCTGGCTAGATGGGAATGGTAAGATGCATAGGACTAAGGAGGGGGTGTAGACCAGGAAGGATGAGCAGGGGGTCCCCAAGAAGGTATAGTTGTGGTTTGGTTGGGGTTGTAATATGCTTTGGATGACCGTTGCATGCCCTGCTGGTACGGTCTAGGCCCAGGAGGTCTCCTTTAGTTGATGTAGAAAATCTACTCAGTGACCCCTTCAACTCCTTGATATACAGCTTTGAGTCGAGGTAAAGAAGGGCACTTGTTTGTGGAGTGGTTTTCTTCACAAACTAAGCAAATATTAATACAATTTAGTGGAAATTCGTTCCTAGGATGCCTCCTGGTGCATCTAAGACAAAATATGGCCAAGGCTCTCTCTGCTTCCTCTTGCTTCCTTTTGATGTTCATGGTGTCCAATTGCAAGGCAAGGGTTTGCAGCATATCACTTTTGAAATATTTCAACATATTTCCAATTTCACCCTTGTTGGATAAGTTGGAGAATGATGTATTGGCCATAGGTTGACTACCCCTATCCTTTTTCTTGGCTACCCTAGAATGGTTTCTAAAGACAATATTAATATCCTCATAGGGTAATTGGTAGACATCTCCTCCTACTATCATATGTAAGGTATCCAAAATATCCTCCCTTACTCCTCTGAGCAGGACATGCTTTAGTGACTCAGGGTCAAGTGTGCACTTGGCCCTTTTGTAACTAAGCTGGAATCTTTCTTCATAGTCTTCTAGGGATTCATCCTGGCCTATGGTCATCCTGAAAATATCTTATTTAGTATCCTTTGACCTACAGTAGCCCCTATATTTATTGTTTAAAGTTTGTTTCATCTAAGCCCAAGTTGTGATGCTATCTCCAAGTAAACCCATGAACCAGCGCAATGCTACATCCATGAGGGTAAATGGAAATAGTTTTTAACTTTTGCTCATCATCTGTATAGCAATAGGTTTGGCATATAACAACAAACTCAAATATGAAAGTGTCAGATTCCTCTATGGTCAGGCCATGGAAATGAGGTAGAGCAGAGGGGCTTATATTCTTCATCTTAGTGTCCCCATTGATTTCCCTAATGGGGAAGGCACTCTCGATTCTCTCCCTATCTCCGTTGTCATTTTAGTTTCCATCCATTGGTTCAGTAGGAATGGGCTCTTCCTCTTCTCCTTCCCTTGTAGGTTCTTCAAATATGTAATGTTTCTCACCTAAAGGTTCTTCCACTTCACTGTCACCGAAGAAGAGAGAAGGTTGACTTTTGGATGCAGTGGGGGTATTTGTCAAGAATTTCCCTAAATTATCCCTATTCCTACTAGGCATGAAAGGTAATGTTTTTGGATTGCTTTTTGTAAGATTTTCTTTAAATCTATAAATTTCTTGCAAAATGGAAAGGAAAGCAGCTAATGACAAATGAAAGAGAGGAAGCTACTAGATTATTGTTGCATAAATAAACTGATGGAAGAAAATTGAAGACTAGAAGTAGAAGAAAAGAAAGTTGGAGACTAGAAAATAGAAGAAACCAGTAATTACTTCTACTTAGACACCTCCCCGACAACGATGCCAAAAAGTGACGAGCCTAGGTATTGCAACAATAATGTTGCAACTCCCAGGGCTACCAGCTTCACTTATCAACCCGAGCTTCGTACAAACTTGGAAGTGACAGTGTTATATCCACAAGTAAAAGTGAAGGTACTACCTGTTGTCACTTCTCATATGGCAAGAGACCCCAGAGGTTCCAAGCCAGACTTCTATAGGGTCAGAAGAAACTTAACTCTTTAATGGAAGAAGAGAAAATCTATCATAAGGGAGAGCTACTTCTACTACAGTATTGAATAAAACAACATGTAATGATAAACCACACCATACCCTAATTAACCAATTAAACAGTTATGCTAAGCAGAATTTCTAAATTAATGACTAACCTAATGTTGCTATCTAAGTCACAGAAGCAAAAAGTATTATACTATACTAAGTTGTAAGCAAAGAAACTTAGGCTAAATCAAGTTTTAAGTGGAAGAGCAATCGGAGGTCGAAATCAGTGAAAGGAGGACGTAAGGACACAGTAGCGCATAGGGACTGTTGGATCGATCAACGGGCAGAATATGGACGATGGAGATCTTATTGCGAGGGCTTAAGAAAATAAATGGATGAACAAGGTTAATGAAGAAAACTAATGGTGGAGATCATTATCGCGAGGAATTAAGCGAAGAGATGGGCGAACAAGGTAACAAAGCAATGAACGGCTAAGATCTTATCGTGCAGATTAAGTGAAGATATGGGTAGACATGGTGAACATGCAAGATGAATGGCTGAGGTCTTATCATGGAGGTTAAGTAAAAAGATGGATAAATAGGGTAACAAAGCATTGAACAACTGAGATCTTATCGCACGGATTAATTCAAGAGATGGACGACGGAGATCGCATCACAGGAAAAAGAAATGTGTGGAAATGATGGAGTGGGTTTCTAAGGCGGTAAGTAGTTTCTCGTGCGCGCTCAAGGCCATAAGTAGAATTCTAAAATTTCACACGATTAGCCTTACTATGTGACACGTAGCACGAGAAAAACACTTTTCTCACATGCTCTCAGGCGGACAACAGTCGTGCAATAATCCGCGCGAGATTGTGTGATAGCCATTGGATCAGGCGGGGTTGATCAATGGTGGAGATTGGCCAAGCTAGTTGGTGATCGGGTGAAGCGATAGCTGTCAGATCAAGTGAGGCAAATCGATGGTGGGGGTTTAAAGCACATGAAGTGCTAAGGTAATGCGATAGTCATTAGATCAAGAGAGGAAAATCGACGGTGGGGACTTAAAGCACATAAAGTAAGTGGCAGTTGGAAAAACTAATGGATTGGACGGTGATTGGGAAGGTTGGTTGCGGATCAGACAATGAGGAAATGATGCATGAAGAATGTGTCGAAGGAGGTTTCAAAGGAAAACGATAGAAAAACACAGTGAGGGTGAACAAGTAACTGCATCAAACGACAAAATCCATAGCTCATGCAAGAACCAGAAACCTATGTCTTTGGGGTTGCTGAAGGGTCTCTTCCTCAAGTCATGGTCCCAGAGGGAGGAGATGAGGCTGAGACACCTGCGCACAACCTTTTGGTGATATTTTTCTCCTAACTAACCTATGAACTAAAAGAAGGAACAAATGAAAGCAAACTGAAGCACAACGCAGATGAACAGAACCAAAAAGCTATTTAAACAAATGAACAAGTAAACCAGAAAGCTACTTAAGTAAATAAACAGAACCAAGAAGCTATTTAAACAAATGAACAGAACCAGAAAGCTATGCTAGCATACATGTATATTAAAGAGGAGCTTTGGCTACTCGGGTCGAGCCCTAACCTAAGAGCTTCAACCCTCTGAGTTAACTCAGATCTGGCTTAAAACAAAACTCATTCTCATTATGAAAACCATGGATTACATAAAAATTGTCACAAGTCTCTTGTAGCTCAGAAATAAAGTTTTTTGAATCCTACTGAGGTCCTAAGCCTCTCTATTTATACATTTTAAGTCATTAACGACTTCCTTCCCATTAGGGTGGCTTAGCCTCCAACTCAAGAAAAATTATTTTTTGTCACTTTCACTTGCTCGGTTGTCTTCTATTCTTCTAAGTGATGGTAGTTTGCACTCCAAGCTGATGGAGGAATATTCGAATGGAGGGGTAGTAAATGAGGAGGATTTACCTCCTATAATTATTGTCCCTTGTCCCATTTGAGTTTTGACCAAGGTCTTTGCCATAGTTCCTTGCTTTTATCCTTTATGCCTTCATTTTTCCTTTCTTTTATCCTTTATTCTTGCATTACATGCACATTAGACCACAAAGCAAAATATCCAACTCAAACTCATCTCATAAACAAAATATAATCAAAAGTATGCAATAAGTTGTGAGAATAGTTGGTTTGACTAAGCTAGGAGGTGAATTAAGGCCAATTAAGGCCCATATAATTACCCAATGATGAGGCTCATCACCAGGGAAGCTTGCATGTAGAGTTACATTGGGAGTACTTTCTATGTATTCATATCAAATGATAGTACATATAAATACAATGAGTTTTGTTTAAAGATAGGAATATTATTTTGGACTCTCAAACACTTCGTTAGGAGAATATCTCAACAACACATGAAACTAGGAGATTATCTAGTTGGAGAGAATATCTTATCCAATTAAGCCTAAACAATCCCCTAACGATAGGAATAAACTCCTTCATGTAGAGCCTAGAACTCTACCAATAGTGACCAATATACTCAACAATAATGATCACACAAACATATAGGATAAGTAGCTAGTTACGTATTCTAACTCCCCCCCGTTAATGAGTACTTGTCTTCACCTTCATATGTTGAGGTCTTCATTTACACCTTTTTTTTAGCACACACTCCACTAAATATTTTCATGTTTAGCAAAGTCTACCTTTGGTTCAACCTAACACTTTCACCTCATACCTCGATCATGTAGACATCATCAAATCATTGATATCCATATAAGGAAGCAACCATCCGCTGGAGTGCATGGATACCTAAGCATTGCAACTACTGGTCTAGTAGGAAGTCCTTCAAGTACATGGTTCATTCAACTTCTTGATGAACTCACCCTAAATATAAAATTTTACCTAACAAAGTTTGCAATAAATATGTTCCACTCAAGTGTATCCAATCAACACAAGGCACATTTCTTTTGAGTGTTAAAGAACTCCATAATAGAGACTACTAAACTAACTAGACAAGAAGCATCATTTAACTAGGGAATACATGTCAAAGGGGCATGCATGTCTATCCAATTCTTACAATGATATTCCCTTTTCATGTTAAATAGATTCGGGTACAACACACTCCAACTTATGAGGTTACTATGCACATCATATAAACTTTTTAAAATGCCATATAAACACGTGACATGTAGACTTGCTATAACTATAATATGTGACTCACAAATATAACATGGTCATGAGCCTACTTTATTTCACACAAATTCACCTATGTATGTCTATCATCTCAGTTGCTACTACTATTGTCTCGATTCTCTCTGATATAATTGTTGTCATCTTCTTCCTGTAATCGCTTGCTTCCTTTGACTAGTCATCTTGATTTATTCTCCTTGAAGCTTCACTAAACAATTGTTAGAGTAATGTATAAAGAGTTTTTCGAAAGAAGTCACATTGAATATTTGGGTCGACGCGTTTCAAACCAGCAAGTGTGGTTCATCTTTAGGACATGATGAATCACACTTGCTAGTTCGAAATGCGTCGAACCAAATCTTCAATGTGACTTCTTCCATAAAAACTCTTTATACATTATGATATGGATCACAAAAGCTTGAATTCAAATAATTGTTAGAGTAGTCAATAACAACCTTGCACCCCACATATTGAGTTGACTAGGTTCAATATGTTTTCTTTTACAAATCTCAAGAAGATTCAAGAACTTAATTTCACTTTACTAAGAAGGAACAAACTTGGAATCTTCAATTGCGATATTGACATCTCCATCTCAATGATTATCTTGGATATCTTTAGTTCACCTAGAAAATTTTATTAGAGTAGCTAATTCTAAGAAAATAATTATACTCATATTGAGTTAGTTAGGCTCAATACATCCATCCAAGGTTCCAAACTTATAACATAAGTTCTTACAATCTCACTCACATATTGTCATAGGTTGGTCATCACCTATTGAATCACATTATAGTCATGTGAAGCCTTAATAACATAACTTAGTAAACCTGTAGTTCAAACAATCCAAATATTTAGGAAAAACAACTAGGTTTAGCCTCCAAAATAGGTTAGATTTCCAATTTTTCTTACACAACAAGTGCCTCAAATGAACTTCTGCAACAATATTCAAGGGTTGTGGCATGTCCTTATAAAAAATCCTCCAAGCCATGCCAAAATAGGAACTAACCAAACATAACCTATTTTTTTCTTGTCCCTTTGAATATCCATTAGAAGAAAAGGAACACATTTGATCTTCACCATTTCAATGAAGAGAACATCTTCATTAATCAGAAGGCATACTTTCTTCAATCCAACTTACAGGTGCTCCTGCCGTACCAAGTAGGCACTCACATTAAAAGAAAAATAGCAATTCCATGCAAGAGTGTAACTTCCATAAAATCAGAGAAGAATGTGATTAACCTTAAAAGACACTCTCATCTAGGACTAAGAATCTAGTTCTTGAAATCATGTTTTCTTAACCCATTGCATACTTTTAGGTCCAACTCCTAGCAATTGTCTCATACTTAGACCTATCAGTTTGGTACATGTGAGCAACCTTTGGTACAAGGGGATCATCTAGGTTTGGATCAATGAACAAAGTACAAATTGAAAGATGAACCTTAGAAATGTTCAATGAAGGACTCCAATATTCCTTTGAAATATCGAGGCAAATATTGTTATTGTTGTTGATAAACTTTAGTCCTTAAAGAAATATTAGGTGGTTTGAATGGATAATCAAGTGGAAGATGAATTTTCACCAGAAACACACTCCCAAGATATGGACCATTAGGAGGTCCCATAATTGTCACTTTCCAATGGAACATATCATCTTTCACGGATCCTGCACTGCATGAAGTAGGATGATCATTTTGGATATCCTTGAGTTCCTTTACAATCCACTTCAATTCCATAAATGCAATATCAACTTAAAGAATAAACCCTAGCATTTCTCAGAGCTTAGAAGAGCAATTGTAAAGCTGGAAGCCAATATTACCCAAGAATTGACTAGATCAGACACACAGAGGTATATTGATCTTATGATCTATGATGAAAATTATGGATGCCATAGCTGAATGCTATCTTGGCCTTAAATTATTCTAGCTCTTCTTGAAGAGAATGAAAGGAAACAAGTTTTACAAGATCACGATTGCACGATGGATGGAGGGAGGCATCATCAACATGTAGCTCCTTGTAATATTCCCTTTTCTTGATATGGTCAAAGTGGACGAAATATGCCCATCGTATTGACTGTGGTATTTTCCCATGGTATTGACTGTGGTATTTGGCCATGGTATCGACCCACGGTATTTTCCTTCATGTTTCAAGGAAAAACAATAAAATAAAGTTTCTCGGGAGTCCATGTTAGGTCCCTATAATACTAGTGTATTCCCTTATTATTATTGTCATTGTAGCCCCTTATTGTTATTGTTTTGCCCATGTTGTCCCCATATTGTTATTATTGTGCCCCATAGAAGCGCATTATTTGTTATTGTTGTGCCTTAATTTATTATTGTTGTGTCAGCTCTGATTATATTGTGACCTCTTAGACTCCTATATATAGAAATGAGGTTTTGTCATTTGAATCATCCAAGAATTGTTCGTTTGTGTAATGTAAAGGAGGTTTCCCCTTGAAGAGGCTGATTTTGAAGGTGTTTATCTCTCTTTTCTTCTATTTTATGAGTTGGTTTCATAACATTTGATATCAAAGCTTTGGATTCTAGGGTTTCTCTACTTCAAACAGGTCATCGTGGAAGTTTCTCTATAACCTTTTTTTTATGAAGTTTCAAAATCTGAAATTAAAACCCATTTGAGCCGAAATTGTGATGAACCTCAGGTCCGAATTTTAGATCTTATCACGCCATATTTTCTGAGATATGATCCAAGGAAGTTAGGATTTTTGCGGGATCCCAAATTACATCTCAAACAAATGACCTTGTGAAAATCATACTAACTTTCTCTCTGAGCATTGGATTGAAATTTCATAAATAGTTACAGATAGTAGACATACTTGTATCATTTTCAGGTCTGTAGGTTGAAACAGTGACACGTCGCACTTCGTACAAGTTTTCTCTACTGAACCAGTCTATAATAAGGTCATCGTGGGCAATTTGACATAACTCTTTCTTGGAGAATCCAATATTGATCAGACTTGTGGGGTTAAAAATAGGATGCAGAGGGCTATCACAGGAAAAAATTTCAGACCTTCGAGATCCAAAATTACAAAGATACAACAGATTCAATGTCGAGCTCCTACAAAGAGAAAAATGGTGTGTAGTTTTAAAAATTTGCATAAGTTTGGTTTGAAAAATTAGCTGAAGTGATTCAAACGGCACGATGAAGTATAATTATCATTAATTGATTCCCCAAAGAAAGAAAATGGAAACACCTAGTAAGAAACTTGAAATCTCTAGCATGAACCATGAAGAAGAGGAAGAAATGCAACATGATATATCAAAATTACGAAACCAAGTCCAACAAATTTCACTCTCCCAAAAAGTAACAGAAGCTAAGATGGATGGTTTAAAGAAAGGCATGAAAGCTAATATAGCTGGAGTGGAAGCTAAGATGGATGGTTTAGAAGTAAACATTGAAGATTTGAAGAAAGGCATGGAAGGTTTGAAAGGAGGTTTAGAAAATTTGCTACAAGAAATGCTTCCCAATGGTGAAAAGGTAGTAGAGGAAACTCATGTTGAGAATAGAAGAAATGTTAATCATGATTTCTTAGAATCTAACATTGGATTGAAGACCCCCCATGTTCCAAAGATCAATATGAGGAAGTTTGATGGCAAGGATCCTGTAACATGGATACTATAGATGGAGCAATATTTCGATCTCCATAATGTGCAAAACACACAAAAGGTATGCATTAAAACTTTATATTTGGAACCCAATCAGTTTGTATGGTATCGATGGCTTTTCTCTCATAAACAAATTGTCACTTGGTCACTTTTTATGGAGGAAATGATATCACATCATGAGGATACAAAAACAACACCTTCTTTATCTAGTTGATAAATCTCAAACAAAAGGGTACAATGGTGGAGTACATTGAGGACTTCCAAAAATTGAATATAAGGGTAAGCTATATTCCAAAGGAGCATAGGATTGATGTGTTCATAGGGACTTTAATGGATAACATCCAACATTAGGTTTTCCTTTGGGAACTTGATTCATTGGAGAAGGCATTTAGTTTGGCAAGAAAAACTCAAAGCAAAATTATGGCAACAAGGAAGCCTACCACTCACAACTATAAAGATGGAAGTGTTGTTTCCCCTAGTCTTCCACAACCTACAATGTTGACACCTCAACAATTGGAAGAAAAAAGAACAAAAGGGCTTTGTTACATTTGTGATATCAAATACATTAAAGGTCAAAAGTGTGCTGAGAAGAAATTATTTTATATAGATTGCAAAGAGGAGGAAGAAAAGGAATAAGAAACGTCAAAAGAAGAGGATATACACCAAGAACCCACCCTAGAGAAAGAAGAAATGAATCCAACCATATCATGTAATGCATTTCCAGGAATTACCAGTCCTCAACCTCTCAAGATAGAAGGACATATCAAGAAGAAAAATATAATAGTGTTGATCGATTCGGGTGGTACCCATAATTTTATTCATTGTAAGATAGCCAAGGAATTGAATTCATTCTTATATCCAACACTAGAGTGTCAAGTAATGGTAGTAAATGGAGGAACCATAAACTTCTCTGGCAAGTGCCATAATATCAAGTTATCCATGGGAGAATATGTAATGAATAGTTTAATGCTTTCCATTCCAATGGGTGGTGTTGATGTTGTACTAAGAGTTCAATGGCTACAATATTTGGGTACGGTAACTTTTAATTTTCAAGAACTTTTCTTGAATTTTTTTTTGGAAGGAAAGGAAGTTGAATTAAGGGGTATCGTAGGGAAACTAGGAAACATATTCAGCTCTAATGGCATTACAAAGCTTCTAAAGAAAGAACAATGAGGCGTAATTGCACAATTTTGTTCACTAGAGGTTCCCACATTGAAATCATGAATATGGCTCTAGTAGTATTGGTGCACAAGAAGGCCTCCCACCTATTCATGATCGTGATCATGCTATTCATTTGATTCTAGCAAGTGTTTGTCCAAACATCAGTCCTTACAAATATCCATATGCCCAAAAGAGTCAAATTACATATGGTTGCAGAAATGTTGGAGGCTGGTATAATTCAACCTAGTCAAAGTTCTTTCTCTGCTCCAGTAGTATTGGTGCACAAGAAGGATGGATCATGGCACATGTGTCCGAATTATAGGGAGCTCAACAAGCTCACTATTAAAGATAAGTTTCCCATTCCTGTCATTGATGAATTACTGGATGAATTGCATGGATCAATTTACTTCACCAAGTTGGATCTTCGTTCAGGATATCATCAAATTAAAATGAAGACTGAAGACATTCCAAAAAAACATTTAGAACTCATGAGGGTCATTATGAATTTATGGTATGCATTTGGCCTTACCAATGCACCTTCTGCATTTCAAGGTTTGATGATTCCATTTTCAAAACCTCTTAGAAAATTTGTGTTAGTATTTTTTGATGATATACTAATCTACAACAAGTCTTGGAAGGATCATGTTAAACATGTTGACAAGGTGCTCAAACTATTGGAAGAGAAACAATTATATGCAAAAACCTCCAAATGTTTCTTTGGAGTACAAGAGGTGGAATATTTTGGTCATATTGTATCTCATGAAGGTGTTAAGATAGACCGTAGCAAAATTAAAGTCATTAAGGAATGGAAAATCCCTACATCCATAAAGAATTTGCGAGGATTTCTCGGGTTGACAGGGTATTATTGCAATTTTATTAAGAATTATGGGAGAATAACATCACCTCTAAAGACATTACTAAAGAAAGATGCATTTTCTTAGAATCCAGTAGCAATGAAGGCTTTTGAACATCTTAAAGAGGCAATGTGCCAAACACGGATCTTAGCTACGCTAGACTTCACAAAAACCTTTATTGTGGAATGTGATGCCTCAGGAAATGGAATTGGCATTGTTTTAATGCATGAAGAAAGACCCATTGATTTAGAAAGTCGTCCAATCAAAGGAAAGTATTTACACAAATCTATTTATGAGAAGGAAATGTTGGCAATACTACACACACTTAAGAAATAAAGACCTTACCTAATGGGAAGACACTTCAAGGGAAAAACGGATCATGATAGTCTTAAATACTTTTTATAACAAAGATTATCTTTAGAAGAGTAGCAAAAATGGGTCACAAAGTTGTTGGGTTATGACTTTGAAATAATCTATAAAAAAGGGAAGCAAAATGTGTTGTAGATGCACTCTCAAGAAAGGATGAGGATGTGGAAGCATTTCTTTGTGTGATTTATATTGTCCAACCAAATTGGATAAACGAAGCAAGGGATGAATGGAAGAATGACGAAGAAGTATGGGCACTCATTCAAAATTTACATCAAGATCCCAATACATCTCATACATTTAGCTCGAAAAATAATTTGTTATGGTACAAAGATCGCTTATGCCTTTGTAAGAATTCCCAACTAAAACAAAAGATTCTTCAGGAATTGCACACGTCTCCCTTATGAGGGCACTCAGGATTTTTAAAAATTTACCACAGTGTTAAGAAGGATTTTTTTTGGATGGGCTTAAATTTGATATTCAAAAGTTTGTGGCGGAATGTTTCGTTTGCCAACAAAATAAAGTCGAGACAATTAAGACCTCATGTCTCTTACAACCTTTATCCATTCCAAGTCAACGTTGGGAGGAGGTTGCAATGGATTTTATCACAGGCTTACCCAAGTCCGAAGGAAAGAGTGTCATCATGGTGGTAGTTGATAGACTTACCAAGCATGCACACTTTTGTGCATTATCTCATCCATTTAAAGTCAATACATTTGCTACTGCATTTATGTAAACAATTCAAAAGCTACATGGAAACCCAAAGATTATTGTAAGTGACAAAGATCCAATTTTCACTGGAAATGTTTGCACAAAATTATTTTCTTGTCTAGGTACTCAGTTAGCTCATAACTCATCTTATCATCCTCAATCTGATGGGAAAACTAAGATAGTGAAAAAATGTTTGGAAGGATATCTTTGTTTCTTTGTATCTGATAAATAGACACAATGGGTCAAGTGCTTTCCTCTGGCTGAATGGTGGTATAACACTTCTTTCCATACTGCAGCAAAAATGACCCCACTTATGGCACTTTATGGATATCATTCATCGTCCATCACATCATCTCTAAAAGAAAATTCTAAGGTTCAAGCAGTGGAATATCGCATCGAGCATCAACAACAAGTTCTCAAACTCTTAAAGGATAACCTCACTTTGGCGCATAATAGAATGAAACAACAGACAGATCAACATCATTGTTACCAGGAATAGTGTCCACTCGGATGCTGCTATTCCCACTAAGATGGGTGGCTATCTTAGAAACAAACA